>QEIL01000059.1:0-252668 GCA_003116535.1 Paecilomyces niveus
TCCCTATACTAAGCGTCCCTAGCATGCTGTTACTGCTGTTTCTTTCCTTTCTTTCCTCATGTTTAGAATACTCGTTGAGTCGTCCTAGCTAGTTGAATAAACTGCCTCTTGGACCGTTACAGAACCCAATAATAGCAATAGGTGACATAAAAGACGTCCATATATTCCCCTTTATTCGCCTGGCAATCTTACGCTCGGCCAAAGATACTTATTCAAGAAACTATTTGTTACGGACCAACCATGGAGGGGCACGACTGTGACACCCTGATAAGATGAGACTCTACGGCGCAGCACTGGAGCAAGGCAGACACAAGATCACGTGACACGAATGGGTATATGAGAAACAGGAGGTATATGGAATTATACCCTATATACCCTAGGTACCATGAGGGTAGGATAGGAACAGAGGGTAGGAGGAACTATACCCCACATATCCCATCTACCAAAGGAAGGACTGGATATATAAGGACGCTCATTTCCGCCCTGCGGTTGTATTTAGTTCTTCGTGATTATTGTATCTTTCAATCTAACACATTGAATTGGTTACTACTATCTACTATGGGTCAGTAAGAAAACTACCACTGCGTATACGTACGAAGTAGGCCCTACTTCTGACTTGATCGTTGTTTACTTTGGAGAGACCCCTTGTGATATTGTTATATCAACCCTTCCGCCAGAAGCACTTGACGGGTAGCGTACTAGACGCTACGTGAAGACTTCCGAAGCACTGTGAAGTCACCAGACGAGAGTTAAGGTAACTTGCTTGAACCTTCCCTAACCATAGCAGATAGATCGATCAAGACCCAGATCCTAGGGCGTATCACTATTATTCTTATTAACGTTAAACCTATAGCAACCAAAAGGGTATATATACTTACTGCATTTGTTCACGGATTTTGCCATTTATGCAATATCGGGCGAATAAGGCAAAATATTGACAAAGGCGTTGCCAGTATTCATTATACGACTAAAGAAGTTTTTTTTTTTTTTGCAAAAATTTTCATATCCAATCAAAAATATTCATGTAAATTGCTTGATCTTCTGAGAGAAGATACTTAATATAGTCCTCGTTTGACTGTATGCAATATCTATGGATTGTTACCTCTTTAATTATCTCAGAAGTATTCTAGGCTAAAGAAAGAAAGAAAGAAAGAAAGAAAGAGAAAAGGCTTATTTTCGCCAGTATCGCTCAATAACAGCAAGTCCTTCCAGGGTTTTTGGCTTATAGTTTGAGGGAAGCCATCCAAGGCTGCGGAAATATTCGACTCTGGCACGAGTCTCCTCACAGAGAACCAAGTCGGCCCAGTACTGGTGCTCATCAGGTTGGGCAGGTGATACAAGAGGTGGAGCCATTGAGAGTGCCAAAGTAGAATATTAAGGAATATTAAGGAGAGGCCGATGGGTTCAAGCATCCTCGCAGGAAGGTAAATAAATGATTCTTGGCAAATACAGAATAGTTGGCCCAGAACACATAATTAGAGCATTAAAGCGGCGGCTCGCCGCTGGGAGTTATGAGTGGAAATGAGGCCGTATATGGCCTCGATGGCCGTCATTTTCGGCATCATTTTCACAGGTCCTCACATTCTACTATATATGTAATTCTTTCAATTTACCCTATGTTTAATCTCCGCTTAGTTCAGTACTCTCCTGGTCCAGGAAGAAAATCACCACAAGCCGGGATCGTTGCTATCTGTGCGTCATTGTCGATTATGGCTCACAACATCAGTGTGGAATACACCCTGGGGTTGAGACCAGGAACCTTGGTGGAGAAGAGCTCGTAGGGCACTAACTAAAGTAACCCCTTTCATGAGCCATCGTACAGCATCGAGCCGCGCATCAAATTATCAAAGAATGCCATATCAACGCCTTGGAATGCGCAATCATCCACACTGGCTGCCAAACTGGGGTATAGATACGGCTGTTGTAAGGAGTCGTCAACCGTTTGCGGGAGTGGCGGCCCAAACCGCCCGGCCTCGTCGGTTGACATTTCTTCTTCCACTTGCTGTTGTGAATTACGTTGAGGCATGGGCTGTAATTCTCGTAGCTCTGAGGGAACGTCGGACGTCACCGGTGCAGAGGCCAGAAAGTTCACACCAGCCCCGAGGGAGACGCCAATAGGAGGAGCATCATCTTGGCCTGGCTGCACTGTACCTTCTTCCGCATGTGTATTTGTTGGCCTACTTTCTGGTATGACGCCCTCAGGAGCGATCCTGATGGTCCCTAAATAGGGGAGGCGAATCCGCAACATATTCGCGCTATTGTTAACCATCGGTCGCGCCTCCGAAATTCGCACATTATGCGTGCTGTACGCTCTGCCGTTGGCCGCTTCCTCCTCGATAGCAAGGAGACGGCGTACCAGGCCGGCACTATTGGTACTTAGTGTGTCCATGCTCACGTGGCTAAGCTGGTCCATTTTCTCGAGTGCTTGCTCCATCATGGCGCGGTCACTAAGGCGTTGATGTGCCAAGAAGTTAAGGTCACCGCTCATGCTGTGACTCTGGTTCGTATCTTTAGCATTGTTGCCTTCTTGCAGATTACGCCGCCGGTGACTGTCGAGATGTGCGATAAGAAGTGTCAGAACTGCCATGAGTGCGAAGAAGTCAACAGCACGGCAGCAATAAGCGACGAGGTTAAAGCTGCGGAAGGTGATGAAGCGTGATAGCACCTCGCGTGAGGCGTTTACGCACATCATTCGGGAAAAATCGTGTCGACGCTCGTCCGCCGTGAAGCGCAATATGAAGGGAAGGTGAAGCTGATTGATGAGGTTATAATGATACAACTGGTTCACCAGCCGGAGCATCTCCCAAAACACCGCCTCGTCATGTCCGGCCATTGCGGCTAGGTTCGGTGGCAGCCACCACCTATTAGGCATTATTTTGGCGGCCTCTTGGAGATCTCGGTCAATCTCTTGGGTCGTAGCAAAATCGTACAATCCCGGGTCCGTATCATTGCGCTCTAGCAAGCGGGAGGCAATCGCGCAATGGGTTCGTTCCAGGCGGCCCATGGGTGTCTCGTTGGCAAGCGCCGGCACTGAGGCCATACCTCGGTCTAGAGAGCCTTGCGGGAGTCCTAGCATAAGGCAGAGAAAGCGATCCGTGTATACAATGCGGAACCACAGGAGGCGTGCGTTGAACCGGGTTCGAGGGTCGAGCACTTTCCAGGAGTAGCTACCCATGCGGTGGATGCCCATCAGCTGTCCAACAGCCATCGCTCTCCGGAAGGCAATCCAGGCCTGGCGCAGATTTCCACAGTTTGCCTGGTAGATTCCCTCTAGCATGATACACTCCAGTCCCTCAACGGTTCCCAGCAGCTCATTGCGGGTCGTGACCAAGGTAATGGCTGTATTCGCGAGCCGTTTCATCATAGTCCGCGATGGTTCCGACAATCCTTTGATCTGCGCATAAGACTTCGGATCAAGATACTGCAGCACGGTGGCCACAAGAAATATGTACTTTGCCAAGAGCACAGGATGCGTATCAGACCCAGGAATATCCAAGAGTGTCTCTGGGGGATCAAGCCCGTTTCGCTCAAACTCGGAGTAGGGAACCATCATGACTCGATGAAAGTAGATGGAAACATGAGCCCCCGCTTTCCATATGATCTCGATATCCTCTCGAGATGGTAGAGCAGCATACAACGTCTCTGAGAGCTTCGCATATTTAGTCGGATCTAGAGGATCCAAATCCAATTGGATAGGCGCCGGGCATCCCTCAGGATGGCGAAATAGACTCCCGTCCGAGTGATCGCACTCCAGATTGACTTCTTCCTGCTCTAAGGCGTCAGTGTCCGAGACAATCTTGGATCCCAAGCTGTCGTACCGGAGAAGGCTCATACAGAGCTAGAATCTGCGAAGGCTCCGTCTCCCACGAGTATGGCGTTAGAGGAATTGTGGGGACAGAAGGTCTGTTCTCGCTGGTGACGGATTGTCCACGACTGGGTCCTCTATCAGTCTCCCTTCCAACGGTCCTGACTAACCGATCAACGAGAGCCTCGACGCGGCCAATGCGATCGCCTACATGGCGACCTGGGGAAGACGCCTCTTGCGGAAACTCTTGACTCAGGCAGTTGGTTCCGCGTCGCTGGCAGCCGATACAGACCGAATCAGACAAAGCAGCGAAGGTACATCGGATCTTCCGCCGTTTACACTCCCAGCAACTGCTCGTTCCTTTGCGGATCTTACGGCGTTTAGCCTCGGGCTCTCCAACACCCTCATGGTGAGACTCCATGATGTCTTGAAGACCTCCAGACGGAGGAACGGATGAAGGAATAGACTTCCGCTCATAGAAAACAATAGACAGTCATCAAGCATGGGGAGATGAAGCTTGAAAGCTAGAATCTCCGACGCGGCGGAGTAATAACAGGTGAAGTACAAAGTCAGCTGACGGTCGGAGCTGACATGGGGCTGGCCTTACAAATCCACTGAATTGACTCCACGGAAGCGGCGGACGAAAAGATTGACTTTCGGACGATCGACCGCTGGACGGCACATTTTAAAATCACCAACAAAGCCATTAATAATGAATTAATAGTACATTGAGATGTGACCCACAATTCAGCTCGGCGTGTCCGTCGGTCAGACGGTACCCTGTGAATAGCTGGGGACCTAACGAAGGGCTCTAGACCTATGGACTATGATTAGATTTGAACAACGTCATGGAAATTGAATTCATACTATGAGATTATATTTAGCTCAATTGGTTCAATTTAGATTTTAATCTTACTATCGTTCAGACAGGCGAGAAGAGAAAAGACGAAATCGCCATGGTAAATATGTATTTTGTTCGGGGTGTAATGAAAGCTAGAACCGATATCGTTACCTGCTTGTCTGATGAAATTGTAGTTCTCGTAACACACTTTATTTCCCGAAAATAATAATAAATAGATGAATATTTCGTATCTAATTCTATTCTTGAACCTTCAGAGCGCCCAAAATAATTCTCCAAGCACCTTGCTGTCATCTCTCTCATGCACCCACAGCATTGCGGATGAACTCAATCTGTGCATCGAGAACCGTAGTCGAATCCTGTCCACTCAACACGTTCATGTGTCCCTTATTACGGACCATGAGCAGCTGCTTTGGTTCCTTGAAGGCATCGTAGACCATAGATTTCTGCAACTTCACTGGTGAAACAAGGTCATTCTCGGGAACGACGATCATAACCGGTGTTGGGGAAACGAATTTCATCAACCCAAACGGCTGAAACGCAGCAATGTGGTAGTAACTGCTCAAAGTCGTTTGAGGCACAAAGGTCGGCTCAATTTCCGTAGCTCTGGCGATCATATTGTATACATCTTCGACAGCGAAGCCTGTTCCAAATCCAGCAGGACTCTCACCCTCCGGAGTTATCATGGGGAGATTCACGGGGGGGTTTCCAGCCAGGCGGGACTCGCGATCCTTCATAGCCTTGGCAAGCACTTTGGGCCATTTGGTGAATTCCCAAATGGTTAGTGGAGATACAGCCACTACAGCCTTGACTCGCTTATCCAGTGCCGCAGCGCACAGAGCGATCATGCCGCTAAACGAGTAGCCCCAGAAGGCAATTTTTGTCGGGTCGACGAGAGGATTGGTTCGCAGAAACGTGAGTGCGTCATGATAGTCTTCAATATTGCGAGTTGGATGGATCTCGTTCCGCGGAGTACCATCACTGGCTCCGATTGATCTCGGGTCGTAGCTGAGAACAGTGAAGCCCGCTGCGTGGTAGTACTCGGCTACTTCAGCGACGATCATCTCCTTCGTCATGTTAAACTAGATTTCCCAGTCAGCATCAAGACCTCTCTCATGGCTATGATTCTACTTACCCCTGGTGTGATAATGATGGCGGGCCCTCTCTGGGCCGCTGGAAAGAGCCAGCCTCGGAGCGTGAGCCCGTCCACCGTCTTGAACTCAACATCCTCACGATCTTTAATCATGATGATTGATGAAACGAGAGATCTTATCGAGATTGAGTCATGAGAATCAAGGAGAGATATCAATGTATTGAAAATGCTTTTGTCCGTATCTCTTCAGACTGGGGATTTGAGCAAAGAAGGAGGAATTGGCAATGTCTTTTTGGTCAATGCGACATGGATTTTTATTTTCTACTAGAAAGGAGATGTGGTTCTAGCTGATCTACGCATGTCTGTAAGCATGACTGGTGCATGAGCTGAAAGTTTAGAGGTTGATCAAGTCTGGGTGTCTTTGCAAGGATATAGATACGGGTAAGAGGCTGCAGCTCGGGGATTGGTTAGAACCTGCACATAAGCGTACTGTGTATCATACGGAAGGATTCTGATCCCTTCCACATGTAACCCAGAATACGACGATATAGAGATCCCTATGCATGCTACAAAGGCTAGACCCTTAACGTGCCTTTGTTTGGGTCACTTTATCTACATTTTGGATGCATGTAAGCAACACGATTCTTCTAAGCTTGGGCTAAGGACAAGCTGTTCTGGTAATCATCAGATAACCTAAAATTGTTTCAAGACTGCAGATAAGCCACTCTAGAGCTGCAGGTAAGCTGTGAACTTCCGTGATGCTCTTGCTGATAAACGCAATCGCAATTCGGAAGGTCCAATTGCTTGATCCGACATTGTCAACGCCTGTAAGATCTCAGATGTACGACTTCAGATTATGCACTTCACCCAAGATGTGCCTTATGTAAGAATCGTATTCTGTTAGGGAAGTTAGATGGGAGTATTCTTAATTTACCTCGACAGCACGAGCCTAGTGAAATGTAACCTGGCCCATTACTGTGACCATATATATTCTCGAGATAACTGCAGCATCGCAATCATCCAGTCCCATTTAGTGTTCCTGATCTTTGACATACCTTACTTTCACTTTTTACACGAGCCCAGTACAGCACAATAACACAATGGCACCTGCATCTTTGTCAAGTGATACAAGCCCAGCCCATTCGGAGATATTCTTGGGTGACGATGGACTCACTGGGCCGTTTGACATCTCGCAGCCACGAACCTCCAGCGCTCGCACTCAGATGCCTGTTGCCGTCGTAGGGATGGGCTGCCGCCTTCCGGGACACAGCAATTCACCCACTGCTCTATGGGACTTACTCCAACGAGGAGGGATCGCGAAAAATGAACCACCTAAATCCCGGTTCAGTCTGGCAGGGCACTATGATAAGACGACAAAGCCGCGGACCATGAAGTCACCAGGCGGCATGTTTATAGAGGACATCGATCCCGAGGTCTTTGACGGTCAGTTTTTCAATATCAGTCGCACCGACTGCATTGCCATGGACCCGCAGCAACGGCAGCTACTGGAAGTGGTATACGAGTGCCTCGAGAATGCAGGAACGCCACTGGAGGCAGTCAGCGGCACTAGAACAGGCGTTATTGTCGGTACAAACTTCATAGGTCAGTATTGACTTCAAGCTGCTTTCCCAGTATTAGAGGATGTTAACTAATGAGGGATATAGACTACGGAGCCATTCAGAACCGTGACCCCGAGGACCGGGCTGATTCGATCACCAGTGGTGTTGCTTCTTCGATTTTGAGTAACAGGATTAGTCACTTCCTAAACGTGGATGGACCGAGGTAGGTAACCATCACCAGGTCCACGAATCCAAAGTGCAAGGACACCAGTTAGCTAAAACAAGTTTTCCAGCATGACGATCGACACAGCATGCTCGGCCAGTTTAGTGGCTGTAGATGTGGCATGTCGATATCTCGATAGCTTCCAAGCTGATGCCATGCTCGTGGGAGGCGCGAATCTATGGATGGCCCCAGAGCATAACGAGGAGATAGGCATGATGCACATGACCCAGTCTGCGTCCGGCAAATGTCACAGCTTTGATGCCAAAGCCGACGGCTACGTCAAAGCCGAAGGTATCAACGCCGTCTATTTAAAACGACTCGACGACGCAATCCGTGATGGTGACCCAATCCGAGCTGTCATCCGGGGAACTGCTGTCGGCGCATCTGGCCGCACGCCTGGGATTGCGAATCCCAGCCCCGATGCCCAGGCCTCCGCCATCCGCGCAGCTTATAAGAATGCTGGCATCAGCGATTTCAAAGCTACCAGCTTCCTGGAGTGCCACGGAACCGGTACGCTAGCGGGAGACCCAGTCGAAGTGAAAGGAGCGGCGTCCGTATTCGCGGCTGGCCGCAAGGATGGCGAAGAGCTGATAATCGGATCCATCAAGAGCAACATTGGCCACTCTGAGGCAGCCGCTGGGCTTTCGGGACTTATTAAAGCGGTAATGGCAGTGGAAAGCGGAACTATTCCCGGCAATCCGACATTTGTGAACCCGAATCCAAACATTGACTGGAAGGGATCGAGAGTACGAGCCAGTAGGACATCGATCAACTGGCCTAGCATAACAGCTGTTCGACGAGCGAGTGTCAACTCCTTTGGTTTTGGAGGTGCCAATGCTCATGTTGTGCTTGAGCATGTTGCTATGTCCCGCCATGTCTCCTCATACAAGCAAGTGAGCTCGGATTTCTTCGACGATGATGATGAGGACGATGAAACCACCATTGTTGCAACCAGTACTGCTGCGCCAAAAGTGCTGGTATTCTCTGCAAATGATCAGGTCTCTCTGAAAAACTATGTCAAGGCCCTGAACGCTCATCTCATCAACCCCATGGTATCGATTGATATTGGCGATTTAGCCTATACCCTCTCTGAGAGGAGGACGAGGAACTACTACCGCGCATACACCATTTCACGCTCAAGTAAAGCCAAGATCAGCGAGGAGACACTGGTCTTTGGGAAACAGGCATCATCGCCTCCTCGCATTGGCTTTGTGTTCACCGGACAGGGCGCGCAGTGGTCTCAGATGGGAAGCGAGCTCGTGAATGATTTTCCTCAGGCAAAGAGGATCATACAAGAACTGGACGAGGTGCTCCAGGCTCTTCCCGAACCGCCTAAGTGGACACTGCTTGCAGAATTGACTGAAGCTCGAACTCCTGAGGTGCTCCGCCAGCCTGAATTCTCTCAGCCCCTCGTGACGGCCCTGCAACTTGCACTTCTCGAAATCCTTGACGACTGGGGCATCAAGCCCAAGGCAGTTGTGGGTCACTCTTCAGGAGAGATTGCTGCAGCTGCAGCGGCCGGCTTGATCACACCTCAGGAGGCGATCAAGACAGCTTACTACCGTGGAAAAGCCGCCAAGCAGGTTGGCGCCCCTGCAGAACGTGTGGGGATGCTTGCAGTGGGAGTTGGCCCAGATACCGTCGAAAAATACCTCAGACCAGAAGAGGGCAAGGTTCAGATTGCCTGTTATAATAGCCCTAGTAGTTTGACCATGTCCGGCACAATCTCCGCGCTAGAGAAGCTCGCTGGTCGTCTGAAAACTGACGGCCATTTTGCTCGCTTGTTGCAGGTCGACCTAGCATACCATTCGGAATACATGGCCGAGATTGGTTCCGTTTATGAGAAGTTGCTGCTCGCGGACAATATATACGGTCCACCGACAAAGAAAGGAGGTAGAACGACATCTGCAGTGCGCATGTTCAGCTCCGTCACGGAGAAACCAATCCCATCAACTGAAATACTAGATGCAGCTTACTGGAAGGCAAACATGGTATCTCCAGTGAAATTTACACAGGCTGCATCAGAATTATTGCGCGATGCTCAAAATGGTGCCGATTTTCTCATCGAGGTTGGTCCCAGCAATGCCCTCTCGGGCCCAATTGCCCAGATCAAGAAGAGTCTTGCAGGCAGTGCAGGTGCCGATGCGCAATACACTTCGGCCCTAAAACGTGGAGTAGATTCACTGCTCGCGCTCTATGACACGGCAGGCCAGCTCTTCCTTAATGGTGGTGCCGTCGACCTCGCCCGGGTCAACCGGGGGAGTAACTCAACGTCCAAGTTGGCAGCGCCGAGTGTCATTGTGGACCTTCCCAATTACTCATGGAATCACTCCACCCGATACTGGCATGAGACGCAGGCCAGTAAGGACTGGCGGTTCAAGAAGTTTGTCAACCATGACCTCCTCGGCTCCAAGATGAACGGTACCTCCTGGCAGGCCCCAATCTTCAAAAAGGTCCTGAAGCTCGCCGACGTCCCATGGCTGCGTGATCACAAGCTCGGCAGCCAGGTCGTCTTTCCAGGAGCTGCTTATGTGACGATGGCAGTGGAAGCTATGTACCAGACCGCTATGATGACGTCGTGGAAGGAACAGCCACCCGCTCGATATCGCTTCCGGCTTCGAGACGTAAAGTTCCATCGAGCATTGGTATTGGAGGAAAATGCCGAGTCGAGATTCACGCTGGCACTTACCCCCATCCAAGGGGGTTCGACCCGCTCCTGGTATGAGTACCGCGTCCGTTCGGATACCGACCATGTCCATAGCACCGGACTGGTGTGTGTTGAGACGGACTATCAAGACCCGACGACACCTACTGGAGCGGTCAAGCCCCTGGAGCTTGCAACGCCGGCTCGCGTATGGTACAAGGCCTTAGCCGATTCAGGGTACAACTTTGGGCCATGTTTCCAGAAGCATTTGATGCTCGAGATGACCATGGGACAGCGGAACAGCCGATCCCTTGTTAACCTCGAGCCTCCGCCGTCCGCCTATGGACAGTCTCACTATCCAATTCATCCCGCTGTCATGGACGGCTGTCTACAAACAGGAGCACCATCCCTGTGGAAAGGTGACCCATCCGACTCCAGTGCCGTACTGGTACCAAAAGTCATCGACAGCCTGGTTATCCCGGGAGGACGAGAGCTGCCTCCCGAAGGGATTACCCTTTCCTCGGCTCATTTCCTGGGAGTTGGAGACCGTGAGAATCCTCGTAACTACGCCACGAATGTCTCCCTGTACGACCCCCAGAATGGCACCCTCCTATTTGAGATGAAGGGCCTTGCATCGGCGGAGATCGAGACGAGTGAAGCAGAGGGATCTGCTCACACAATCACAAGCCTCAAGTGGAATGCAGATGTTGACATGTTGTTGACGACGAAGAGGTCTCGGGTGCAGGAGTGGTTCGCGGCTGAGAATGGCAAAATCAAGACGACGCAAGATATAATTGACCTAGTTGCACACAAGAAACCCGGTCTGAAGGTCCTGGAATTGAACCTGGGACGTGAAGATGCGTCTAGTCTCTGGATTCAAGACAAGGATCAGACAAACCCAATCAGAGCAGCCTGCGCACAATACCACCTTGCTCTTCGTGAACCCAAAACTCTAATCAGCGCCCAGGAACAGTTGTCATCTCGTGGCTCTGTTGAGTGCCATCTGATGGATTTTTCCAAGCCGGCAGCAATAGCCCCAGGTGTCGAGTTTGACTTGGCCATTATCAAAAAGAATTTTAACTCCCTGGACGCTGAAGTCAAACAAGATGAAGAAGTAATCTTCAAGAGTCTGGGAATGTCAGTTCGCGAGGGAGGATTCGTCGTGGCTACCGGATTGGACGAAGCAGTCCTAAGCGGTCTGGGAAAGACTATCGCGTTGCCAGCGCTAGGCGAGAACACTTGCATCTGTCATATCGGGGCAGATAGTTTGGAGACAGAAAATAAGCCAGAAAGGGATGTGACAATCACTCATGTCAGCCTTCTGGATAGCGCTGTGCGGCAGTCAATAGACGGGGTTCTGGACACACTCTCTGAGGAAGGATGGACTGTACACAAGAGCGAGGATCCCCTGAAGGAAATTACATCCACCGAAGCCGTTGTTGTCATCCTTGATGAGTTGTTCGTCCCTGTGATGGATCGTCTCAAGGAGAAGCAATGGCAGATTCTTAAACACTTCGTACAGCAGAGATGCCGCCTTCTCTGGGTCACTGCAGGCGGCCATCTCAAAGTTACAGATCCAACCAAAGCCTCAATAACCGGCCTTCTCCGCACAATCCGTGCCGAGGAGCAACTCCAATTTATGACATTGGACGTGGAGGAACCGGTCGGTGATGCTACGGCTTCTGCAATTGCCTCGTGCCTGGCGCGGCTTTGCAAGCCAGAGCCCGCAACGGATGGAGAACTGCAGCCACTGGATTGGGAGTATGTCGAGCGAGGTGGCATTGTACATATCAGCCGCCTGTGTCCCGACACTACGCTCACTGATCTCCAAAGCGACGAGCTGAGTGCCCGTAAGACGGACACCTTGGATCTGCATAGCTGCGAGACCCTTGTCAAGCTTCAGTGTGAGCGGCTGGGTAATCTGGACGCGATCCACTTTGCCGAAGCAGCGCCAGAACCCCTGCCCTTGCAAGATGGTTATTTGGAGGTGGAAATCTTCGCCGCAGGCCTGAATTACAAGGACGTAGTCGTGACCATGGGTATCGTGCCCGGCGATGAGACAGCGCTCGGTCATGAAGCAGCTGGAGTGATCACTCGGGTCACGCCGGGAGTTGCGCACTCAGGATTCGACTATCAGGTTGGCCAACGCGTAGTGGTTTTCGGTAAGGCATGCTTTGCAAATCGGGTACAGACAACTCCCGGACGTGTGCATCGCATTCCTGATACTATGACCTTTGAAGAGGCCGCGACGCTCAGTGTGGTCTACCTCACCAGCATGCATTCACTCTTCGACTTAGCCAATCTAACGAAGGGCAAACGCGTCCTCATCCACTCCGCCGCCGGTGGTGTTGGGATTGCAGCAATTCAATTAGCCCAGTATGTTGGTGCCGAGGTGAGATGCTCTTCCCATCTGGATACTCCAATTGATTGACTGACCACTGTCTAGGTGTTTGTGACTGTCGGAACCCCCGAGAAAAGGGAGTTCCTTAAGTCAACATTTGGCTTCAGCGACGATCACATCTTCAATTCTCGCAATACCGACTTCGCTGATCAAATCCTGGTAGCTACGGGCCGCGAGGGTGTGGATGTGGTGTTGAATTCGCTGACGGGCGATATGCTAGACGAGTCGTTCCGCATCCTGGCGGACGGAGGTATCATGGTGGAGATCGGCAAGAAAGATATTCTTGACCGTAATAATTTGCCTATGGCGCCGTTCGATCGGAATATCTCGTTTCGAGCGGTCGATCTGTCTCCAGAAAGAGCCCCCGACGCGCTCGTCTCAAGGCATATGTCCAAACTGTTTGAGCTCATCGAGCGTGGTCATGTTAGACCAATCAACCCTATTCATCAGTTCTCTTGGACAGACATCCCGTCTGCCATCCGCTTCCTTCGTGCAGGAAAGCATATAGGCAAAATTGTGCTGTCAGACGGTGATACCCACGCTGAGATCAAAGTACCGGTACGTTCCAACCACCATGACCTCTTGAGAAACACTCCTGTTACATTCAAGGCTCCTGACTAACAGAATTTGCCACCATTTGAAGGTTCGTCGAGCCCCCCAGACTCTGCACTTCCGAGATAATGGTGCTTACCTTATCGTCGGTGGTCTCCGAGGTCTCTGCGGTTCCCTTGCTATCTATCTGGCCAAGATAGGAGTCAAGCACTTAGCAGTGATGTCACGTAGTGGATACGCAGATGAAAGATCTCGTGCTGTTGTCAAACAAGTCAACGCCCTCGGCGCTCATATAGATCTTTTAACGGCCGATGTCACCGTGGCAGCGGACGTAGAGAAAGCCTTCCAGCAGACTGTGGTGCCGGTTGCTGGTATCATCCAAGGTGCAATGGTGCTTCGGGTAAGTAGTTGTCTTTCTTTATTAGAAACTAAGCTCTGGCCGCTAACAGGGGATCTTCGATACCTTGTAGGATCGCCCATTCGATTCCATGACCGTTGACGAATACCACGAGACCGTGGGATGCAAAATCAAGGGGACGTGGAACCTTCATAATACAGCGGAGAAGCTCTCACTAGAACTTGATTTCTTCACCATGCTGTCAAGTATCTCGGGCGTCGTGGGCAATCGCGGCCAAGCCAACTATTCTGCGGCAAATGTCTTTCTTGATGCCTTCGCAGCCTTCCGTCATCGACGCGGCCAGGCTGCCTGCTCAGTCAATCTCGGAGTCATCGAAGATGCCGGCTTCATCGCCAACAATGCTGGTTTCCAAGCTCAACACTTCGATGCACGTGTCTTCAAGGGAATCAACGACAGCTTGCTACGCAAGATCTTGTATGTTTCCATTCTACAGCAGCAGCAGTTCCAACACTCCCCGATCGTGCCCTCGCAGATCATCACAGGCCTGGTCACTCCCCAACCATCGGACTCGCAGCTCAGGAATGACGCTCGCTTCTCCGCTCTGTTCACTAGCGAGGGCCGCACGGAGGGCGCAAAGGGCGGTAGTGGTGCCAACGCTGAAGTGCAGGCACTGATGCTTCTCCTCCGGACCCCTGCGGCAGACCCAGCAGCCAGGCTCACTGCCACAGTGGACGTGGTCAACAAGTGTTTCATGCGCCTGCTGCGACTGTCAGAGCCCATGGACCCCGCGCGTCCGTTCTCCGTGTACGGGATCGACTCGTTGTCTGCGGTTGAGGTGCGCAACTGGGTGCGTGGAGAGTTGGGCGCCCTAGTCACGACCCTGGATATCATGAACGCGTCGTCGCTTACCGCGTTCTGTGAGAAGATCGTCGCTAAGCTGGTGGCCGCTGATGGTAAGAACTGACCGATCGGTGTTGTTCCTACTGCTTCACGAAACCTCCCTCCCACCGCTACAGTTTTCCACTCCATACCAAGTCGATGGTGACAACAGCTATAGAGGATTTTGAAGGGGTCTGGAGTACTGAGATGTCTATACGGAGTATTTTGTATTGTTTTCTGCAGAGCTGAAGTTACATTAAACTTATCAGCGGGATCACCCGCTTCTTCCCCCACCTGTTCCTTAATTGTCCTGTTATAATCATCACCACGACTCTAGAACCAAATCAGCAACCCAAAGAAAATAATATTTAAGAACAAGACGTTTAAATAGAGAGAAAAAAAGAAGGGCTAGCTATCTATATATCTATCTCTCTAGTCTATCTTCTCTACATAATAGTTGTCGAAAAGTGCTCAGATTCATCTCATGATAAAGACCCGAAGCTACCCCATCGACGATTAATTCTGCACGGGTAGCCCGTTCGCACTAGCGTGTCGCAGTAACAATTCTAAGATCTCGTTGCGACCTTCAGAGACCGCCAAGTAGAGCGCACTCTGCCCCCGGGCATTTCGGGAGTGGACATCTGCACCATGCTGAAGAAGCAACAGGACCAGAGACTCGTCTCCAAGCTCGACAGCCACATGGAGTGCCGTGTCTCCATATCGGTCGCGTTCATTCACCTCTGCCGCCCCATGATTCAGCAAGGTGGCAACAACGCTAGGATTCCGCGACCTTGCAGCCACATGTAGCAGCGGCGGTAATAATGGCGATGATGGCGATGATGGCCTCGTGCTTCCCTGAGGGCTCGACTGACTGCTGCTGTTGGTGCTATTCCTACTCGTCAGCGGCACCGTCCCTATATGTGATGTGCTGCCGTAGTTGCTGGTGCACGGTCCATCGATGCTGACACGGTCCGACTCGGGAGATGGTACTAAATTAAGGCATTCTTGGACCGATATCCCTTGGTGCTGCGAGCTAGTCAGCAGTCCAGAGTAGTTCAACCCCGCAAGCTCCGATGCCGAGAGCAGTGGTGGAAGGCGGAGGGAGAAATAATCGTCCACACATCCAGAAGAGGGAATAAATCCGGACTCCGTTGGAATACCGGACATCGGAGACAGGGTGGGAGGATGGTGATTGTTGGCTTCCTGTTGAGTCCCACCACTGTTGTTATCGTAGTAGCCGTTATGGGCAGAGTGACCGTCATATTGGTGGTGATGATAGTGAGAATAGTCACTGTCCAGAGCTGCGCTCCCGCATCCCGTAAACATGTCAGAGAAGTCCAGTGAAACCATGGCTTGTGTAGCGTTCATGGTTAGCAGTGCCAAAACCTCCCCATCATTAGATCGATCCCCAAAGATGGGCGTTCTCTCCGCAGTGTGTTCATGTTCCTCAAGGGCAATATCTGGATAGCCGCACTCGGGATCCCAATGCGGCTCTAACAATGGCCCATCCGGCGGGCTCTCGGCTGGGGCCTTTTTGGAAGCTCTTCTCTCTGATGGGGGGCTGATGAGCCTTTGAGCACGCCACAATCTACCACCAGCGAGAGGTCACTCACCTCGAAACCTGCGTTGCGCAATCCGGTTCTGCAACCGACGACGGGCCGAAACGGTTACCGGCTTTTCCTCTACCGGAGGACCGTTCAGTCGGCTGGTATCCATTTCGAGAGCGTAGCGCCTTGAATGTAAATGACAGCAGTCTTTGCCAATCAATAATGGCATGGCCGGAGAGCCGCCAGGTGCGAACATCAGGAAGCTGAGAAGTCAAAAGGCGAGAAAAGAATGAAAACCACTTTATTGTTCAGCCCCACAGGCGCCGAGCTCTTACATGCCATCTCGTATTCTCCGTCTGTTATCTCATAAAAAAAATTAATACGATATCTCACGTCAGACCCCTGGCTGCAGAAGAGCCTGGCCGTGACAAGGGTCTTTCTTTCTGCAGCATGCAAGCTGAAGCTAATATTAGGAGAGATTCTTCCGTTATCAAGAACCTTATTGCCCATGCCCTCTAAAAAAATAGTCTGGCGAATGATTGGGCAACCTTGTTGCATGGACCATCTTATGGATACACGCCAGCATGAAACTAAAAGGTGTGCCGCTTTTTAACAATCTTGATTGGCTGGATTGAGGTCTATACAAAAAGTCTCCGGACAACGCTCGAGGCAGCCAAGCATCTATAATCTACACAGGAAAGGTAAGCACTGTCGGCCCTAATAAATACTATCATTCTATACTATTCATCAAGAAGCTCCGCCAAGGACACCAAGAACGCCAAAATGCAAGCTATCCCGCTAAATCACCACGTTTCTACGTCCTGGTTGGAAACGATCCTACATCCTCGGAGACTCCGTGTAAACAGTATCACTATCTCTTCAGTGGCGTAACTATGACAAGCAGAAATATTGTCTGTCGGAACTGACGGGTCTTAGCCCCCAAATTTATCAATGTTTCATGTCCTCGGAAAGACCCATAGTAGCAAATTTCGGAAAATTTTTCATGGGAATATTCTCAGGCAAAGGGGCCTAATTCAGGGACTTCAAACCGCCCCCGAATATGACTCAGAATATCTCGTATCAGCCTGGGTATGCGCCACGATATTTGTCAATGATATGGTTAAGGGGGAAAAAAACTATATAATTGACCACTGTCCCCAGTTCCAGGAGTAATATTTTGCCTCGCAGGATAAAATCCCCCAGATTGTCGTTATACAACAACTGCAAATCATGTTTTCCTTCCTTGCCTTGCTAATATGCTTTCCATTGATCAAATCCGTTGCTGGCATTGTTATTGGCAGTGCAGCCAACTCAACCTGCAGGAACATACCCGGTGATGCAGGTTGGCCGTCACCAGCAGTATGGGCTCGGCTCAATTCGACCGTGGGTGGTCGACTGATTGCCACGAACCCCATCGCCCATGTCTGTCATGATCCTACTTTCTCAGAAGCAGAATGTACCAGTCTTGCAGCGGAATGGGGTAATCCAGAACTTCTGTAAGTTTGTCCATTACGTCTTTGTTATATGTTAACATTCTATGAGCTATGTTGAGTCTGTGAGACTAATATTCATTCAGAACTACCTTACCAGCTGAGTTTCTGGCGCCTTGGTTTCAGAACCAATCTTGTGTTCCATTCGCCTCTAAATCAGCTCCCTGTGAGCTTGGCAACTATGCCCGCTACTCGATCAATATTAGCGATGTCCACGATATTGTTGCAGGACTAAACTTTGCTCAAGAACGCAATATCCGCCTGGTAATTAAAAATAGTGGTCACGAGTACGCTGGTCTTTTCTTTTTCTTGATTCTTACTCTACTCTGTCCCTCCTTCCCTTAATTCTCTCTATATCTATCCTTTTCAACTTTATTTTTCCATCTCATGCTAATAACTGCGGTGTGACAGTTACTTCGGCAAGAGTACCGGGAAAGGAGCCTTAGCCCTGTGGACTCGTAATCTCGACAGTTTGGAGTTACTCCCCACCTATAAAAGCTCTTATTACAGCGGTCCAGCGCTCAAAATCGGGGCAGGAACTCCAGCACACGCTATAGCCAAATTTGCAGCCGATCATGGCTACCGTGTTGTCATCGGTGATTGTCCAGATGTCGGAATTGCAGGAGGATACACCCAAGGAGGCGGCCATTCGCTCTTGACAGGACTCTACGGACTAGGAGCCGATAATGTCCTGGAATGGGAGGTGGTGACTGCCTCCGGCAAGCATCTCGTGGCTACTCCCACTCAAAATAGAGATCTATATTGGGCTCTCAGCGGTGGTGGCGGCGGTACGTACGGCGTCGTGGTGTCCTTGACGACTCGTCTGTTTCCTGATGGGGAAATCGCCGGTGCTTCTTTGTCGTTCGATGTCTCAAATACTGGCGGAGTCGATGCCTATTGGGATGCCGTTGGCGTTTTCGTCTCGAATCTACAGAGTCTGGTCGACGACCATGGCATTTCAGCTGCTTTTATGGTCTCGAACGACACGTTGGATCTCTACTCCATGGTGGCACCAGGATATAACAGCGATGGGCTCACGAATCTGATTGCACCTATGGTCTCAGCACTCAATCAGACGGGGACTACATCCCTAAATATAAACATCACCGACAACAACAGCTATTATACTCTATATCAGTCCACATTAGAGCCTATTATCGCACCAAACCCTCTCAGTCCCGTGATGGGAGGACGCTTCGTCTCGCGAGACAACATGGCCAGCAACTCATCAGCAGTCATCACCAGCATGCGAGCGGCAACTGAGGGTGGAAAATTCTGGCTGGCCTGTTCAGCACTCAGTACCAATAGCTCTGTTAGAGTAGCTGGCCCAATAGCAGGCAATGCGGTACAGCCTGCCTTCAACGATGCCTTCCTGAGCATCATCATCGGTGCCCTGTGGAGCTGGGACAATCCATGGGACGAGGCTTTGCAGCTGCAGGATGAGCTCATCCAGACCGTCCAGCCTATTCTCGAGGCCGCCACGCCCGGTGCGAATGCGTATCTGAACGAGGCAAATTGGCAGCAGCCAGACTGGCAGAATGTCTTCTATGGCGCCAATTACAACAGGCTGAGATCCATCAAGTCTACTTATGACCCACACAATCTTTTCTACGGTCTCACGTCCGTGGGTAGTGAGGCCTGGGCTGCAGATGCAGATGGACGTCTCTGCCGGACTGGGCTGTAACGCACAAGCGATATAAACTAACATATAGACACGCCTGGCGCGACGTGGCGCTATATAGAATATAGAAGTCGAACTGGATCGACATTTTCAGTGAGTTCGATGTAGAATACAGAGCGCGGGGATCAAAAGTGGAGATGTGGATAGACCGCGTGGTGTGATTTAGAAACTATTCTTACATTAGGGATCATTTAGACCTGTATATATTCTCCTGTTATCGCATCTTCCCTGATGATATGATTACAGTGATTTAAAGAACAAGTTTTGTCTTAGACATCAAGCCATTCTAATACCTTGATGAGATAAAATACAGTACACATAATACTTTATTTTATGGGTCGACTTCCTACATTAGTACATCTCGGAGCTGAAGCTCCTCATGCTTGAATTCTCTAGCAAGCTCAAGATATTTATCTCTGTGGGTGGAGCTCTCGCTTAGGCAGGCGTAGGAGAAATCCATCAGGAGCTCCCTAGGAGTAAGGAGTCTCCGAAAGTACATTAGTAGGATAGAACTTCGAGGATGTGATAACTACGTGAAGAACCAATAATCTCAGAAACAGAGATATTATTTCCCCGCAGTTATGAGAAAAACAAATAAATAGACTCCATCAAGTGTTACATAGTGGGAGAAATAATACTCCACGTAAGCTTAGACTAAAGGTTAGGTTACATTTTTAGAATCATAAGTGACAAATGGAGAATATCATCCGATTAGAAAGACGCCCAACTTCGAGGAAGGAGATGAAACAGGTCATGTCAGCATCATAATCGCCAGAGTGGAAACGCGGATACTGATGAGAAAAACCTCGATAAAAACAAACGAATCAAATTTCACCGAGACACCGCCACGAAGCAACAAATTTCAGACTGGAGCACCGGATTTCACTCGAACATAGATCACTCGCTGAATAACGGTCAAAGCATAAGTCGTATTGGAGCGTATCAGTTAACGCGGAATGCATCGAAGATGACTGTGTTGAAGTTAGCAATCTATTTCATGTAGTCTTCAAAATGGGTCGCATACCTTCATGGCCTCTGCGGCAGCAGCTGCCGATCCACATCAGAGTATTCACAAAGGCATACCGCTCATCACCAGTTTCCATGCTGAGACTGATCCGATACTTGTAAGTACTCGGGTTGATGGTATCAGCCACATTAGGATCAGACAGCTTTTCCAGTACATCCTTCGCTCCAGTCAACCAACCATTGGTCTTCACAACGATATAAGCAGGAGGTTCATCAGCAGTCTGTAGCATGTAGTTGGCTCTGATGCTCGTTGCCAATTCCTTGACTACGACCTGAGAATCCTGTCCTCCAGGCTGTATAATATCGGATTAGCAATCAACAAATGGCGAGAAGATGAACGATGAAACTTACCAGAACCACACCCTTGCCCCATCGGCCAGCCCACTGTCCACCAATGAAGGTGACCCAGTCCCTCTGTCCCCAGATGCTTGCACCCACAGAGACTTTCGGGTTGAGCTTAATACTCATGCGGAAATCAAGTTCCAGAGACGGAACGGGAATTTGCAAAGAGCGGGCAATATCACCCTCGGGGAATGTGTGAAGCAGGTTGTTAGCGGGAATGGAATCTTTCATGACATTGAGATAGGTAGGGCATTCGAGCAGATGCTGACGCTGTCTGCTTGTGTTCTTTGCGCGAACTTGCTGACAGTAGATGCATTGGACGGACAGACACTGATTTATTCGTTAATGATATATTACCTCCAACACAACCAAGCTATTCTTACCTTGTCTTCCTCCTTCGCACGGAACTCCACGAAAGCAGCATGGACATCATCCAAAGGCGGCGCTGGAAGATTGGAGGTGCTTGTCCTAGGCTTACTCGACTTCGGGGTATGGTGAGGACGTTGTTGAGGTTGAGGTACGGTGGAGGGGCCAGCTGGTGCTGGGGGAGCCCCCGGTGTCGGCAATGGAGGACGGCTAGACATATTCTGTAGCGGCGTCTGCATCGCACCCGTATGAGGGTTGACGCCGTTCGACATCATCGGTCCATTTGTGTTAGGCAGCGTGCCAGCTGCTGGCCCAGGACCAGCTCCTGGAGCTGTCGCAGGCGGTCCATTTGGTGTTGCGGGATAACCGTTGGCAGGCCCGATGCCATTGGGGCCAGGTGCTGCTGACTGCGGCTGAGGGGCATTGGGATGACCGCGGAGACCGGGACACTCGAGGAGATGTTGCTTCTGACGAGAGGTGTTCTTTGCCCGGATCTGCTGGCAGTATATACATTGCACGGAAAGACACTGGAGAGTAGCGAAGGTTGTATGTCAGTATCGAGAACGTTGGGTGGTGGGTTGAAATATTACCCAGATACGGGAAATACAGATTCACACACCTTATCGTCTTCCTTGGCGCGGAACTCGACGAACGCCGCGTGGACTTCCTGGTCGACCGTGCGACCCATGATTTACCCCGATACTCGACGAAAAACCCAATCCAGAGATAAAGAAGACGATCGAGAGTCCTCGACGCTGGTTGAGACTCGATGACGGATGATTCTCGAGGGCGTTGAGGGCGTTGGGGTGTTGGACAAGGCAGGCAGAAGAGGGAAAAAGGAAACGGGAGAGGGTGGGAAAGACGAGACAAGACGAGACGGAGACAGGACAAGACGGTGGCGCGGTTAAGTTACGCGAGCTCCGTCAGAAACCGCGTCGGCGTAATTTTCCTCCCGTGGCTGCCCGCTCATGGCTGCGTCATTTGACTCGGCATCTTGCGCTCCATCTCTGTTGACTCGACGTTTAAACATCTCATTCTTTACTATTATATCTATCTGGTCTATCATGGGACTGCCATTTCCACCTTGCAATTTGGCACCATCAGCTACAGTGCTATTTTTTCCAATGCTCGATCAGCCAATCTCCGCACAGATGCCCCATACATAGCTGTTCTTGGCGTGGAACCGCTCAGTGCAACCAACGTTGAGCACGATCTACCGCCGTGCTGCGTGGTGTTCCGGGCTGACGGGATGGGCGCTCCGATGGACTTGCTGTGTTGCTATTCAACATAGCGATTGGAAGTCATTGTCCCCTGTGGCTTCGACGCGTGTCGATCGGTCGTACCCGTCGCCTCGATCGTCTGCACTGGAATTATCACTATGGGAATCCGAACCGAACACGTCAATGTTGAATGGTTTTCTCAAATAAAGAACAGAGCTCATGGTATCCCGATGCGCGTACAGGTTTTGGGACCCCAAAGCTGCCGGAGCTCAATTGATGTCCACTAAACGCGTCGCCCACCCAAGTAGGGCATGCTGGCTCGTATGACTTAGGAAGAGGAAGAATTTTCCACTGCGTCGATCACACTCGATGTTGCTCTGGGCCTGGAGTTGCATGTAGTCGAAATATAGTTCGATGTTAATATCAGATTAAAGGTATTATTATTATAGTCACTATCAACCTTGCTATGCATGTTTGTCAAGCTAACGTACTAAATGTACCGTACGCTGTATGGCGGTAAACGTGACCGTCCCCGGTACGCGTATGGTGTATCTGTACGTCCGTCATGACAACATGACCACATTCTAGACCGCGAACCTGGAAAAGCAGCACGGAAATGAAACAACAGTTGGAGAGAAAATTAGATATAAAACGCTTCAAGTAATTGATATTAAGGCGAATACACCCTGTACCATTTCCCCCTGATGGGGTCGTGAGAGAGTTAGTACGCATCGTGTAACGAAAAGCAAAGCTTCCGGCTCGGAAGTAAATAAAACAAACACAGGGGAATCGAAAAATCATTAATATAGCTCCGTTCCTACAAGGAATAAATTACCATCTCCTTGAATAGTGCCACCTTAGCCCCGCGATAAATGCCATCGTAAATATGTGTAAATAAAAAATGAAAAATGAGTTTCAGAACCATAAATCGTAAAGGAGGCACGTGCACAAGGCAGACCTCTGAAACGTGTCTGTAATGTCGGATGCTGTATGAATGACTGCTTTTCTGTAGAGATTGGGCAGTGTAGCACAGCCGATCATCGACGGATTTAATTCTCTTTGATGCTGAGGAAGATCTCCCCAAGGATGCCCTGCTGTCCGTCTCGACTGCCGGAGCCATAACTAGAATCGCTCTTGGTCTGGCGTACACTCATGATACCCTTTGTGGCAAGTGTCAGGACGTGCATCAAGCCCTGAGTGGCCACTACATGGCTGTTTGTCTCGGGCGGTAAGAGAGCTGAGAAGGCGATCACGTTTGATCCGGAGAGTTGCTGGGTAGATCCCTCGCCGAATCCCGCACCCCTTGCTTCCTCAGCAGCTGCGGTAGTATCAATCTTGCTCTTCACGAATTCAAGGAAATTCTTGCTTTCCTGGTCTAATGTCGAGGCAATCCACTGCGACTGCGCTGCAGTCTGGGTATCTACAGCTGCTGCTGGACCGAACAGTTGGAAGGAATCATGGCCTTCTCTAGTTGCCACTGGACCTCTCTCATTCATCTCTCCTTCGAGATAAGTATCAAGATCAAAGTCCCCCAGTACATCAATGTCACCACCTTCAGGCCCAGGAAGTGAAAGGCTGCTGAGAAAATCATGGCCTGCAAGGTCAAGGCCGAGTCCACGCCCAGCAAGAGGACTGGCACTTGTGAGACGGCTGCCAACCCTGCCAAAGCTGAGGTGTCCGCGTGCTACCTCACTAGCACTTCCATATCCACGGGGAAGACTGGGAGCTGAGGATCCGTGACGGGAGCCCTGGATGGATGACGTGAGGTTCCACGGCATCTGAGAGGAATGATCATCTTGAAGAGAAGGGGGCCCCTGACGACCTATCTCTATATCCTAGAAAGACAGCTTGGTTAGCTAATAGAAGACAGCTGTGGGCCAAAAGAAATACAGTGACTAGACGCACCTCATATGCACCCCTATCGCCGAAGTTGAAATCCTCACCACGACCAATTTCTTCCTCGTCCCTGCGATGGCGGACTCTTTTGCTCTCCCTATCAGATTCGCCGTCCTCAAGAGAGCTATAGCCGCGCTTTCTTCCTTCAGAAGGACTCTCTCCCTGGACAGTATGAAAAAGTTCCTTTCCAGAGAAGCAGCTCAAGGGATGCTCAATGCGAGATATGCCCAGGCCCACTCCAACAGAGCCAATTCCTTGGCCGAAGACCCAGAAGGAGGCATTCTTCTTTGCTTGGACTAGCATCCTATATTGTTCCTTCTGTCGGGAAGCAGCAGCCATATTGTCAAGGTACTCATAGTTTGATTGTGCTAGATCTGCATTGCGGAGTTGGTTTCGTTCGTCAATAGTCAGAATCCTCGCGACCCTCTTCCTTTGTGGCAGTTGGCCAGCCTCTTCTATATAGTCAGGGTCTGGAAGGCGACCCCGTTTCGGGACGTGGTCGCTGGAAGGGGATATCTCAGTTTCGTCAGTGATGAGCGCTGCATTATGCTCATCTTGGTATATAAATTCATCAGGCTGATAATGGATGTAAGCTACCATGACCTCAGGATACTAATCACTTGCTACATACCTGGTGATCTTCCGTCGGATTTTGCCCGTCGAGACCTGTCCTCACTTGACGGGCAGAATCGGCTTCACTTTGACCCCGAGTTCCACCTTGCTCGTTACCATCGTGCTGGCTCTCTCTCATGCCAAGCTCCACAATGTTTCCTTCCTCATCGAATTCAAAGTCTGGTTGCAGAAGCACACCCTCTTCGTCGTTCAGCACGATTTGGTCAAATTGACTTTCCTTCATTGTAGAGTTGCTCGTTTTGCCCACGCTCCCAGGAACACCCAACCCCATCATGTCTATGTCTGAGGAGGATATATGAAGCTGAGGCTCGTCAAACACTAGATTGGTAGCCTGAGGAGAGAACGAGTCTTGTGTCAATAGAAGGCTTGTGCGACCACTAGGGACGAACTCGGGATCAGCCCCCAGGACGACTAGGTCGTGATAAAACCTTGGAAGGTCGGTATCAGGTATGAAGGATATATCGTATGGTACGATTAAATGATCGGGTCTGCGCGATGCGTCTCAAGTTGTCAATGCTATCCCTCCAAACCCACAATAATATGAAGGGGACAAACCTAATCTTTCCAGCATCTGGATCCAGCCCCGTTCCTTGCACAGACTTCAACATCATCCTCATTCTATCATGCATGGCTTGGGTGTCTGTGAGCGTGTATACACATTGCTGGTTGTACACCCTGGAGACCCCATATCTTTTCACGTCCTGAGCTCAGCTATCCAGACAAAGACGAAATATACCAATGAATATAGTCAAGAATATACTTACAGGAGGTTCCCCTGAAGTCTTAGCGCCATTGGAGCTTCAGGATGCATGATGGTGTCGCACGCCTTAGGAACGTCCACATCGAGAATGGCTTTGCGATTCACCTTTCTGGTGGTTGACCTTGCACCTAACGTGGCAACGAGCCTGTTTTATCAATGTCTGTTAGCTACGTTGTATTATTTGTGAAATGCCTGATGGTTGAAGAAGCCCTTCCACCACTTTCATCCGAAGCCACGCAACTTTGGGCTAGATGCAGCAAGGGAAGATTGGAAGGGAATGGACAAACCATATAGTCGCGACGCCATGCTCGCGGGACGTGAGAACTGTACATGAGACACATGTCAGTTTGTTCTATCCTAAGGGCAGTCGAGCACTGATGAGAGATTCTTTCCCTGAACGGTCCCCAATTGACAACAGAACGACGAGTCCTCGAATTGAATTCGTGAACACATAAAGCTAGGGAATTTCTTACTTTCATGACTGTAGAACATCTTCGTCCTATATAATCAAATCAAAGAGTTTAGAGTCGTATTTCTCGTCCAGTCCTCGAGCGGACCGGTTAGACCTTACTCAACTCCTCTCACACCACGTCAAAAGATTGGCTACACGCCCTTCAGGAGCGTATTAATCTTTTGAGCGTGTCAGTAATTGACACCAGTAGCCTTGTCCTCGAAAGATGACACAAAATATCTCGATTGGAGATGGAAAGATGCAGGACGCGGGTGATGGAAGAGGATCGAAGTGAATTAACGCAGGTACGCTGGCCGAGCATTTCACATGTCCAGAAGGAGGAAGAGCCAGCCAAGTTCCCTCCGTGGGCAGAATGGACTAACTAGCTCGACACAGATGAAATCTGCGGACTGCCTGATAACTTCAGAGAGGGGAGATCTTGTGGACCAGGAATTACAGAGGAAGGAGTTCAAAAGGGGACTCTTGCCAGTACAGCTCTAAGAGAGCAAAGTTCATGCATACAATAATCTCAATACTTTTTGGACATTGGGAGCAATGATTGCTGAAAGTATCCTTAATCATTTGGTACAAAAGTTGATTCTTTTTGAAAGGAGTTATGTATAGAAGTCTCCGCCTATGATACTCAGCCTAGTATCTGGTATAGCTCCGGTTCAAAGATGCCATATCAATCATCGAGTATTGGCTCGATAGCCTTTAACCTCAGGGATGTCAGAACGTTACTGTTTCGACTAGCAATGAGCACTGTCCTTCAAGAATATATCGTACAGAGCTTTCATTGAGGAACTTCAAACTCCTTGGTTTCCAAGATTGTTGCATGGAGAAACAATATCCACTTTTGAAGGAATAGTAAGTAGGAAGGCGAAACGTCCATCTTGACATCGTCATCGCTGACATCTATGATATAGATATGAGGCAGATAGAAGGAAATAGATAAACCCATCATATATGACGCAGGGGCCATGAGTACAGAGAAGACGCGCAGGAGAACACAATAAGGCACAAGATTAAATGCAGCCACTACCGGGAACGTAACCGACAACCGACTAATAAATCAACACAAAGACCAATTTTAACAAAACATGAGACGCCTGTCATGATCGAGGACAGGCGGAGCAGAAAAGTCTAGGACCATGCAGGAACAAGACCTAGACACCCTCGAGAGAATAGGCCGGTAATCACACATCAGGGAAAACTCCCGAACCATCGATGGACCGTCTGTGACCCGCGTAATTCATTTGCCCTTTCCCCTTTACATTTCATATCTCTGTGTCCACGAAGCCGGGAGGTATAGTTATTAAGACGTCTACTCCAGAGGGATACCCTCATATTCAGAGTAGCCGAGAGCAAGATTCATGTTCTCTGTGAAAGGAATTAGCCGTTGATTCTCACATATTCATCAGCATATCTGGTGCACCTACGAAGACATTGGGTCGCTGCTCCCTTAAGAAGGTTGTCAATGGTCGCGCAGATGACTACTCGCTTGCCGCTAGAGTGGACGGCAAAGCCACCAATCTCGACACCGTGACGACCAGCAATGTTCTTAACCAGTGGGGGTTCGCCAATGATCTTCACAAGCTTCTCGCCTGCATAACGCTCCTGGTAGATGTTACGAATATCACGAGAGGTCATCTCCTGCTTGAGAGGGAGGCTGATAGTTTGCTAGAAGGTGTCAGCTGTTGTCCAGTCACAATAGTGAAGCGGTCACAAAAAAACCTACATGGATACCCTGGAACCAAACGGCAACGTGAGGGATGAAAGCGACGCTCCTTCCGAGCTTCGAGCTAATTTCCCTCTCATGAATGTGATCAGTCAAGCTGTAGGGAATGATATTGTTCGTAAGGTTGTTGACATCGTTCTTAGGACTAGGCTTTGTGCCAGCTCCTGAGTATCCAGAAACACCGAAGACAGTTGGTTCGCCACCGAGGTACGGGACAAGAGGCGCAATTCCAAGCTGAGCAGCGGTTGCGTAGCATCCTGGGTTGGCGATTCGGGTCGCCTTAGCGATAGTAGGACGCTGAATCAGCTCGGGAAGACCGTAGGTCCAGCTCGAGTCGAATCGGTAATCGGCGCTTAAGTCAACAATGACACCACCGCTCTCCGGACTTTCATTCACAGCATCGACAAAGGGCTTGCAGACACCGTTCGGCAGAGCCATGACCCAGCAGTCAATCTCGCCACTGGCAGCCATGCGTCGCACATCATCAGCGCTCAGGTTCTCATATGTGATCTCACGCTTGTCATATCCCTTGAGCTTCTGGCCAGCCAGCTCGCGAGAGGAGACGTGTCGCAGGTCCATATTGGGGTGGGCGTTCAGGAGGTTAATCAAAGCCTGACCAGTATAACCACGAGCTCCAATCAGAGCAACACGCGAGGGCTTGGAGTTGGATGCGTTCTTCTCGCCAAGCGGGGGGTTGGGGTTAGCCGTAGAGTATGCGCGGACACCGTATCCACCCATCACGGCCTGCCTACGACGGGAAGCACGAAGAGCATTTCCATTGCTGGCGGTCGAAAAGGAACGCTTCTGCTGCACAGCAGTAGCACCCTGAGCAGTCTGAGCAGCGCGCTGGAGCCTGGATTCAAGGTTGCCGGCCCCGAGCATCTCACGGCCATGCTTGCTGAACTCCAGGACTAGTTCCTTCACCTCATCACCGCTTTCAATACCATACCAGAAGAGCACCTCGCCATCGTGGCTCAGACTGCCCTCAGCCTTGTCAAAGAACCAGGTCAGGTTCTCGTCATCCTCCTTCACGGTCCAGACCAGCTTAGGGAAGTCCTTCTTGATGCTAGCGAACACGTTATCAGCAACGTTCGTCAACCAGCCGGACTTGGTGATGGTGAAAGTAGCGAGGTGGGCAAAGGCGGAGTCCTTCTGTGGGGGGAGGACCACGGCCAAAGCTTCCATCGGCTCGTCGAAGTATGCCTTGAACTCACGGTCCTTCAGACCCTGAACATATCTGTCGACCGTAGCTTTAGCATCGAGTCCCTCGCGATCGCGGACCAGGACTTCCTTCAGCTGCCCCAGGTCCCCGAACTCGGAGAGAGAGGTCTTGATGTGAACTTTGTTGCCCCTCCGGATCAGCGTACCAGCACCGGAGTCTGTGAACAATTCCTTCTGGAGATCAGCGGGGTGGATAATGGCAACGCTCGAGGTACGGGGAAGGTCGCTCAGCAGCTCCTTCATTTCCTTGATCTTCAAACGGGTTCCGTGCCGCACCCACCACTGAGTCATCAGGTGGTCGTACTCTTCATCCAGATTGATGACCGAGATCTTCTCGCCCGTGTCGCCGTTGAACAGACCGCCCTTCTCAGCAAGGTAGACAATCTTCAGGGGCTGCAGGGCGCGCGCCAGCTCTCCAGCTGCAACATCCGCGTTGACATTCAGAACCTGTCCCTCAGTAGTCTCCGCCATGGATGTCAGGATCGGCAGGCAACCCGCCTGGATAGCAGCCTCAATGGGTTCCTTGTTCACACCATTAATCTTTCCAACCAGCTGATATCTTTCCTTGTCCAGGTAGTCCGCGGAGAAGACACCAGAGGTGATGGGGCGTGCCCGGACGCCCATACTCTCCAGAGCTTCCACCAGCTTCAGGTTCTCTTCCAGAAACAGTTTCCTGGCCAAGCCCAATGTCTTTCCATCCGTCACTCGGATTCCTTCTTCGAAGTGGGGCTCCACACCAGCTTCCTCTAGCATACGGTTGAGCTGGGGTCCAGCGCCGTGGACGACGATCGGGTAGAGGCCAACATGGTTCAGGAACGCAAGCGCAGAGGACAGGGTCTGCAGATGTTCTGTGATAATCGCACCACCGACCTTGATCACGGCGAACTGCTGGGAGGAAACCGAGGTGAAGTGCGACAGGTACTGCTGGACCTCACGCTTGGAGCCGATGTTGCTCAACAACTGGACAACGGTCGACCGGGTCGAGAGCGTCAGGTCAGCAGGGCGAGAGTAATTGCGTCTCTGCAGCACCCTGGGAGATGCGACCACTACGCTCCGGGACCGTAACGCATCGGTCGTGTAGAGTCTCGCCGGGGAAGAGAGGGCATGCGGTGCGGAGAGGGCACGGAGGGGCTTAGTCGTCGCAGCTCTCCGCACGGCAGGGCGAAGGGATAGCATCTTGTCGGCCAACATGCGGCAGCTTGAATTCAGAGGGGAAAGAGCTCAGCAGACGTCTGGACCAGCGAAGTGGTCCCTCAACGTAGGTTACAAGACAGACCGCTGCCGGAGAGTTCAGGTGTAATGTGGATTGAGAGGGATTTTCTACTCTCAGCGATCGGCTCTGAAATTTACGTCGCCTAAGTCGGAGCAACTTTTGATGGGTCCGTCGCAGGCGGTGTCGACTGACTTTTTTCCTTTCCAGGATTTTGTGCCGCGGGAGCTCGGGAGAGGTAAAAAAGCAAGCACTGTTCATCAAAGAATATGACTCAACAATCACTCCCGTTGACAATCTGTGGTTCAGATAGATGGGGAATGCTTTTGGTCATAATTCCTTTTCTTTCTTATCACTGCGCTCTCTCCTTACATTGGTCCTAGTCTCCAATGGGTCTGTGATACCCAGCCAGCCCCCGTACCATCAACTTTGTCATTTTCTTCAGCTTTTCTTTTTTTTTGCCTTGGGCTTGGCAGCGACTTTCGGAGCCAATCCGACTACCCCCCACGGCTAGCTAAGGATCCTCTCCAATCAGCGAAATGGATCAGACGAATAAATATACTACCGGTTGAAAAAAAAGTAAATGTTGTTCAATGTCTAGCGCATGTAAAAAGCAGAATGACCTAATATCTCCGAGCGCTTCGCATACTGTTGCCTTACAGAGGATATTCCGATTGCGGGCCGCGAAAAACGGGCCCGGTCAATTAGCTTGATGGAAAGATATAGTTGCGCCGGAGTGAGTCTCCTTGCAGCGGAATACGGAGGTTTCCATATATCTATAGTATATACTCCGTAGGAGTTACCGGATCGATAAGGGATAGTCTGCTGCAACGTAATCGATAGCCCGACAGACAATTCATTATAAGTCGCTAAGAGGTACCAGGAGGAGTAACAAAGACAGAACATGCAGCAATCACCAGGAGTATCATGTACAACTTCACCCTCTAGGAATCGTATGCCAGCGCCCATCCAGAGTCAGATCAGCTGGCAGCGTCGAAGGTGGAGGCATGGATCAGTAGTCGTCAAAAGTCAGCTAGTTCACACCCGACCGAGAAGCATGGAGCGGAGACTGAAGCGACGAAGCTCCATCCGGGAGACATCTGTCCTTCACTCTCCCCCAGGAGTACACCGTAAAGGAATAAAAAAAAAAAAAAAAACAGAATCCGTGCCCCAAAACCAATTTTGCCGTACATCGACTCAGTGCTTCGTCGCGACAACTGTCAGGGACGTTAGAAACTCGAATTCATCCGCTCGACCCAAAATGCGTCAGGAATAGGACTTACCCGCAGGGACAACAATGACCACAATCAGGATGATGATGCAAATGACCAGGCACACGCGCATCTTCATGTCCTTCCACCACATCTGCTTCCTCACACGGTTGGCCCCTCTGCGGAATCCCTGGGCCGATACGGCAAGATTGTCGGTCTTGTCCTGAAGGGCATCCAGGCGCTCTCCACGCTGCGACACCTTATTGATGTTCTCTCGCATCACGCCCACGGTATCATCGATTTGCTGTAGTCACAAAGTCAGCACTGCTATCTCCGGTCAAGGTAGACATCTAGGGCAGCTGAGCGATCGACCATCCATCCCCGTCGGCAGAAGAATGCGCACAACAAGTCCCTAGCACCTTTATCGGGCTCGAGAGTGTCGCGTCCCCTGAAGGGGGCCGGAATGCGATAATTTTCGCTGCAGCCTGGAGCCTGAGATCGAACCTACCGCCTGTAGAGCTGCCGTCCTCTGGTTTCCACCACTCGCGGGCGCGCTCGCACCGGAGGGAATATAGGGGTCGTAGGGCTGTTCGCCGGCCATGGTGACGACGGTGGTCAGATCAAGATGTTCAAAGGAGCAGTGGCGTTAAGTATCTCGTAAATCGTCAAGCGAGCGGGCAAGTTTTGAGCAGGGCGAGGAGATCTCTTCTTCGATCGACGAAGGACAGCGAGATTCTCGGAAGATGGACGATGAAGTCGTGGGTATCACAAGGTGGGTATCGAGGAGAGGTGATGGGAGACGTAAGTGAAGTCGAGAACAAGAGGGAAGCACTAGGACGCTGACGGGGCGCGATGGGCCGACCGTCTGGAGATGGAAGCGTTTCGGTTCTGTCGGGGCCTCTGCACGTGATCACGCCGCTGACTGACGGTCTGACTATTTTTATGAACCGCCTGCAACACCAGTGTCTGTCGGGAGATGATGATTAAAAATAGCGCCGTGAAGAGGATGCAGATGCCTTATTATTCCCCAGTTGTCAATGACAGTGAAATGTTCTGGGTGGATGGGTGTTGGTGGAATTATGTTCCTGAACCCTCACAAATTGCTTCTGCCTGCGTGTCTTTGTTGCCGTGAAACGGGGAGGACACCCATGGGGCTGTGCAGGGAAGACAGCCACTTTCGCGTGGCGATTAGCCGGGATTAATACGGAGTACATGGACCAAGTCCAATAATACTCGAATATTTATGGCGACGGCAGGCTGGATGTCCTATGAAAAAGCCAGAGCCCCGGTTGGCAAAGTAGAATGTTCCATGGTCCTCGATGAACTTGTCGATAATGCTGTCCAAGGGAGTAAAGAGACCTAGTTCATTCCCACGACCAACGAGGCGGCTATCATGATCTCCACCTAAGCATCTTGTTCCAGAATCCAATCTCGTTAGTCGCTCCAAATTGCAATACTACTGCGTCCATAGCCTATGATGATCCGCGTCGCGCTGCACCAATGGGAGCATGATGCGCCAGACCAACGGCGCTCGAAACATTCCATGCTCCAGAGGTAGTAATCGCAAACCAATACTCTATTGCCCTTTCGCTAGCTAGGTGATGGTTCCTGACGGCTGGCGAAGGGGGTTTTTATCTGATAAACACCTACGCTACTAATTTAGAGGACTCGATACCATGACGTGGTAGAGTCAATCGGCAGGCCCCGAAGTTCCACATCTGGAGAAGGAGAGTCTAGACCGGAGGATCGCGGGGTCCGTCCCTTACTCGATTCAGCAAGCAACAACATCATGATCCATCTATGAGCTCGGGAGGGCCTATACTTCGTAGGATACTCACCCTCAATGCCTCTGGTACCGGGAGAGCGACCTTCCTCCTGGTGGGAGCATCTGCTGGCGGAAAGATGGCGCCAAGACCCGTGCAAACTCTGGTGAGCTACCCTTTTGTTTCTTAAGCTCCTTGGCAGTGGAGGGCACAAGCCCGCGGTGTCCCGTACAGTTACTTGGCGATGCTTTCTAGGCGGAAAGATTCGCTTTCAGGCCTTGTGGCCGGAAAGGGAGGAGAGCCATTTTTATTATTATTTCCCGTCACCCTCTTCGAATTCTCTCGTTCGCTCTCGTTATCAACTTTAACGAGCTATCATGCTGCGCTAAAGCTCGTTGCATCATCGATCTATATATACCTACGCCACGTCAAGTCTACGCCGACGGTCACTCGTTCTTTTCCAACGACCTTTTCTCTACAGTCTCTTCCCTTGCTGCAACTTTTGTTTTTTGAACTTTCCCCGCTAGCAAACCCCCTGAATCCCCGCTGGATTCTTGGCTGTATCGTGGAGACGTTCAAACTCTGGGCACTTCTCTCCTCCCGGCGCTTTTAAAGCACGAAGCAGCACCTTCAGCCTCCCCACGGCCGCTTTGAGAAGAACCTGCTGCCCTCTCCTCTTCAGATCTTGCCAACATACTCTCGCTCAAATATGATTTTGTATATTATCTGATCCATTGTGCAGTTAGCATGCATATGGTTTCCATTTGACGACTCAAGAGATCGCTCTATATTATAATATTACCATTCGAAACCCGACATCGCTCGAGGACCTGTATACACGCCCAATCTGCTATTATTTTCAACATCTTCTTTGGAGCAACCATGATGCTACTACTACATGTTTTCCAAACGACGTCTTCATGGAAACCCCTCGCCTGTGCCCTGTTGCTGGCCACGCAGATGGTGCGGGCTTCCATCAATCTGGATCTGAATAGCCCAGGTAAGTGCAATTGAAGTTGTGTGCCTTCTATTCCGTGTGCAGGATGGATGGGAGTTACTTACCGTGTTTTCGTAGAGTCGATTAAGAATGCGGCAAAGATTGCGGCCGCTGGCATGATGAAATACTATACGGGAGATCAGCCTGGTGACGTCCCCGGAAATCTTCCAGACCCATACTACTGGTGGGAAGCCGGGGCGATGTTCGGATCACTGGTCGAGTACTACTATTACACAGGGGATAAGCAATACGTGGACGTCACGACCCAGGCATTGCTCTGGCAGGTCGGGCCGGACAATAACTACATGCCACCGAATCAGTCAAGGACTTTAGGCAACGATGACCAGGGGTTCTGGGGCATGGCTGCTATGTCTGCTGCCGAGACCAATTTTCCCAATCCACCTGAGGATCAACCACAGTGGCTTGCGCTGGCGCAGGCGGTTTTCAATACGCAAGCTCCGCGTTGGAACAATGCAACCTGCGGAGGTGGCCTTAAGTGGCAGATATATACATTCAACAACGGATATAATTACAAGAATACAATCTCGAACGGCTGCTTCTTCAACCTAGCTTCTCGGTTGGCCGTGTACACTGGCAATAAGACGTATGCAGAATGGGCGGAACGAGCATATGATTGGGTTACAGCCATCGGACTGGCGAGCTCCGACTACCAATTCTTTGATGGTACGGATGATACGCAAAACTGCACGAGTTTGAACCACATACAGTGGTCCTATAATGTTGGTGTGTTCATGCTGGGAGCGGCCAGTATGTATAATTTTGTAAGATTATCCTGTTTGCCAAATATCTATTTTTTTTCCCCGCACTGACCGACTTTCCAGACCAATGGATCAGAGATCTGGAAGACTCGCCTTGAAGGCATCATAAGCGGTGCGAGCCATTTTTTCACCAACAATGTCATGACCGAAGTTGCGTGCGAATCAAACGGCAACTGCAACGTCGACCAACGGTCATTTAAAGCCTACCTCTCGCGCTGGATGGCTGCGACTACTAAGGTAGCTCCCTTCACATATGACCTGATCGCGCCGAAGCTACAGGCGTCAGCCCTGGCAGCTGCACAGCAGTGCAATGGCGCTGATAACGCCTGTGGGTTGAGATGGACAATGGGCACGCAATACGACGGCAGTGCCGGTGTCGGGGAGCAGATGAGCGCCCTGGAAATCTTTCAGTCCAATTTGATCGACCAGGTTGTGGGTCCGGTCACAAACAAGACCGGTGGTACGAGTCAAGGTGATAGCTCTGCCGGTACGGGCCACTCCGATACGGAGTTGCTGGATGTGTATACAGACAAAATCACTGTTGCTGATCGTGCTGGTGCTGGTATCCTTACCGCCATTATCATTATTTGCACAGTCGGTGGCGCTTGGTGGATGGTATTGTAAGAGTCCCAATCGGGAATAATTATCGTCAATGAGGGAATAGGTTAATCCCCTCAAGCTTTGAAGCAAGGACAAGTCCTTGGGTGTACATTATCTTGATTCGGTTGAGGGCTGCACACTGGTTTCCCGAGTTGTCTCTCCATGCACAGTCAGGATGCCCCCGGAGTTGGACTCATTTGGGTGTATGCATGTTGATTGGATCCTGTTAGAATAATTCTCCGATCCATTCATATCGGACTGAACTCACACTAGGATCATATGTTATGGATCTCACTCTCCTAATCGAGACCAGACCTTTCAGTAATCCAGGTCGTACTGTCACGCGCCATCGCTCGAAATAGGATAACCAAATTATATGGCTCTACCGGCGAAGGTCGAACTGGGTTATTGATTTCGAGATGAACGCACACAGCTCTTACAGCACAGCTGATGCGGCGGGACACCTTCGCGGCAGATACAGAAAATAGATACTACAGTCTATTATCCCTTACGCTTCGACGTGTCCTTGATATCGTCCCAAACTCCCCCGCCGATTGTCCCTCAACTTATCCATCACAGGTCACATTTTTATAATCTACAATTCATCATGCCCATCATCGCTCACTTTCCGCTCTTCCTTTTCCTTCCCCTCTTGATCTTTCACCCCCTGCACCCCCGGCTCAGCTTTGCCTTGCAGAATATCCACCAACATCTCCTCCACCGTTTTAGGATTGATCTCCGCCTGCTGATCATACACAAACACTTGGTCGTTCATCATGTTATGCACCACAAACGCAGGGGACAGATCTCGCTGCACCTCCAAACTCGCCGCAACGTGCCCATACTCATTGGCATCAATCGTGACAAACATCACATAATCTTCAAGTTTCTTAGCCAAACGACTAAGAGAGCTTCGAAGACGCGTACGGGAAGACGGAGTCTCATAGAAGACATACGCTGAGAGTTTAGAAGGCTAGATTTCATTTCATCAGTCCTCCCTCCCACTTCTCAAGCACTTTTCCTTTCTCCAACCATGCTCATTCAAGAACTCACCAGCATATACCCATCCATATTTCTCCTATTCATCTCCCCAATAACATCACGACTCATCGCCTCCACAAACTCCTCTACCTTCTCCCGCGAGAACTCTATCCCCGCAAGCGCCTCACTCCCCCCTTCCCGCAACTTATAGCACGCGATCGACGGAACAGGCAGACCATCTCGCGCCGCGAGAGTCGAATCGAATGAAATCCCAAAGACAAAACGATGATGATTCTCATTCGCGATGGACGTGTAGATCTCCCGGACGACATTGTCCGGAGAGGATTCTTCGGCATCGGTCGGTGGAGGTGGCAGATACGCGATGAAGACTTTGTCGTCGATACCTTTGAAGACTTGGATCGTGTCATTGTCGAGAGGTGTTAGTGGTGGGAGTTGTTGTTTGATCATGTATGAGGTTATTCTGGTTGTGGTTACTATTCGTATGTCTACGTTTTTCCATGTTGGTAGTATAGAATGAGGCTTTCAAGTGGGGGACGGGGTATTCACGTACGCATCTGCTGCTCTTGGGCCCCTATATCGAATATTATCTTCCAAGCCGCGGAAGAGCCTGATAGCAGGATAAGCATTGATATCGTATTTCTTGCATAAAGACGCATCTATCGTGCAGTCGACGGTAACCAGCGGTGCTGTTAATGTAGATGCGGCATGGGAGAGTTCGGGAAGAAGAGCATTGCTTGGGGCGCTGGGATGTCATTAGTTGGAATTATCATTCATGTCATGCATGGGAAATGAGGGAAAAGAGAAACACGATACCTTTCCGGCTATATATATATCCACGAACGATTCCATGAGCTTGAGTCCTACTCCCTATCCAAAAACAATTTCACGGTATGGGCACATACAGAAATAACTATCAAACCATTAGCTAAGACAGCTCAGCTATGAAGAATCGAAAAAGTACTACTCACAAGTAGCAAGAACCAAATCACTCTCGCCAACTATCGAATTGAACTCATTCTCGGATACCGTTGGAACAGCACCCCCGCTTGCGAAGGAGCTCTGGTAAAGGCCGCAACATAACAATAATAAGCTCCATAGACTCCGTTTGGGCATTTCTATGTATTTATCAGGTTCTATTTTCCAGATTCTGTCGTCCCGGCAATAGAACAGTAATAGTATCATATGTCATACGTACAATACAAGGTAAACGGTAATCGAATGAAGATAGGAGAGAAGACACCTCGCAACCTCCCTTGCAACGAGCGCAAAAAAAAATACACCTCGGATAAGAAGCTATGGGCACATCACCCCACGTTCAAGGACGTATCTTTGATTGAGGACAAGTGCGGTTGATTGTGATTCGTCGTAGATGGACGTAGATCAGGAGCTCGTGGAGCTCCCGAGACAAGATCCATACATGTGGTGTTTCATCCCATGAACCACTTGTGTCAGCCCCTGTATTATGCTTCCTTTTCGAGTGGCGTTCCGGAGGGGGATTACTACTTTGGGTTCTATTGTTTTGGGATATTTCTTTTTTGGGGGGGATTGAGAAATTTTATATTGTTATTGTCTTCTCCATTTGCTGTTTAGAGTCCGGATCTTATCTTATCACAACCCCTCAAGTTGTCTATACACAGAGTAGGGGTACCAGCAGAGAAACACCATGCGACGCATGTTATTCTACCCACTTGTTAGCACAATTGCCTCTCTGTGCTTCGATATTGCAGCTTCTGAGCAAATAGTTATCGGGAAAGAGAAAGGCATATCCGGAACAACTTGTCCTGAACACCATTATAACATTCATCTCTTCTCCAAGGATCCTCTGGTGATTTATATTCCGAACTTTATCACCAAGAAAGAAGCGTCACATCTTGAAGAGATCACGTACGAGAAACCCTTTCAAAATACTAAGATGCACTTGTCAAACTCCACTTTACTGACACATCTACAGAAAATCCCAATTCACCAAATCCGAAGTCGTCGACGAAGCTGGAAATAGGATGAACGCGACAACCCGCAATTCGCGATCAACCAGTCCTCCCCGAGACGATATCATCCAATGTATTGAAAATCGCGCCCTCGCTTTCCAAGGGTTTGACATTCCGCGCTCGCATCTCGAACCTCTCCAACTCGTCGCATACGAGCTTGGCGAGAACTACCAGCATCACACGGATTGGTTCGAGTCTCCGTCCCAAACGACCGCCGAGTTCGGCGGGAACCGATTAACTTCCTTCTTTGTGTACGTCACTGCGGAGGATGTCACTGGCGGAGGGACCAATTTCCCGATGCTCAATGCACCAATGGATGAGAGATGGTGCCAGTTCATTAATTGTGATGAGCCATGGGATGCGGGCGTGACGTTCCGTCCGATCCCCGGGAACGCGGTGTTTTGGCAGAATTTGAAGAAGGATGGGACAGGAGATCGGGCGACGCTTCATGCGGGGTTACCGGTGACAAGTGGGAGGAAGATGGGGATGAATATTTGGACAAGACAGGGGCCATTGAGTGAGGTTTACCGCGGAACAGACTGAACTCCTTAGCAAAGGGGTTGGTTGAGGTCGATAATTAACCAGTCTGGTTGTATCGTGCATCTATGGTGGCGTACCAGGAATGGATATAAACGAGCAGACGCGGGCAACGCCAGCTCTAAAGTAAGGCATTGTGTAATGAGATGAGGCAGCCATTGCCCTTGGGTTCAATAAGAGCTGTATAATGATGATACTAAAGGCGTCAGATATAATATACATATTAGTGAATCAATTCCTGTGAGAAAGGCCATTGGCATCGCTTCGTAGCTGAGACAGTCATATAATACAACCAAGAAAGGACCGCCCTTGGGATCGGTTGGACGAGATTCCGACGAGGTGCACGTCACTCTTTTATCTGCGAGCCAGGTCATTTCTCGCCTTGTAGCTCCTTCCTCATCTCTTCGCGCTGTATTCTCGCTTCTTCCTTAGCGCGAACCGTGCGCGTCTCGATCTCGGCACGTCTCTTGTCTGATTCTTCTTGAGCAGCCACCCAGACTATTCGCAGAGAACAGTTAGCCATTGTCTTGAGAAACGGAAAGTAATGAGACAACCAATCTTTCCGGTATATTCATCGAAAGAGGAACGGGTATGGCACTCGGTGGAGACATACTAGACTTGTCCGATTTTGACCATTCCTTCAGTTTATTCACATAATCATCAAATTCCTGTTGACGACGTTCGCGATTCTCGAGACTCTTCTTTTGAAGCTCTGGGTTATATCTCTATATTTGAAGAACCATCATCAGTTTATGATCACGCCACGACGTTGTATAACTGGGCAGTATGGGGGTCTTGTAGAGGGTTCGAAAATGTAGCAAACGCACCTTGAAAAGTTCCTCCTCTGACGGACGGATATATTCAACGAAAGCCGGACCACCAACGCAGAGCACTAAGCCTCTGAAATAGCGCAGCTGTCAGTAAGGGCATTGCAATAACCAAATATGCAGAGCTTGGTAAGATAGGAAGCTCGTACACTCCGGCCATCTTCAAATAGGTAAATGCGCGCGACATCGTGGAGAGCTCGAGGTTATTTGTCTGCACGGTTGAAAAGACAAATTGAAGCCCTCAGCTGAGATAATCAAATCTACAAGTGCCAGTCCCCTGACCTGCAATGGGAATACCGTCGAGTTTGGAGAGAATTGACTATCTAGTCTTTCCCATCGTTCACCGCGCAGCTCGCCGCATCGCCGGATCATCTGGAATGTGGCGCAGCACTAATGTGGCGCAGCCACGGATAGCCACACACTCATACAGCCCGTAACATCGAGGCTATTTGAATCACTTGTGCCAAATGACACTCCCACGTTGTGTATTATTATCTCCTGCAGATTTGATACAAGCGATCATGTATATATCTCTATATCTATATATCTATATATCAACAGACGCCTTCAGCTATTATACGGTAACGGGATGGTAACAAGCCTGCATGGTCAGTGATGATGCAATGCAGAATCGACAATTATTCGACAGGCATCGAAATCATCGAAAACCCGCCCCCAAGGTTTCTGATCATCCTGAGCTTGATAAACCTTGCTTAAAGCTAGTTTGAACTCGTCTGAAGTCCAATCAGATGTCTAGGCAGCGTCCTGCCTGAACGGCACTACTTTATGATCCTGCGTCCTCTAGCTCTAGGGCGGCCGAAGAAAGACCGTTTAGGAATATGAAATATGATCGGTAGCCACCTTTGATCCTAATGGCACGTTTCATATCCGGGTCAACACGGGCATGAAACAGCGGTCGGATCGTATTGGATGAGACGCCAATTGCACCGAATGCAACGCGACATGCAGATCCAGAGAACGGTTGACGTCAAGAGCAACATATCATTATATCCTTCGAACTCGAATACCTGTTCGGATATCGGAGGATAAGACCCGTCAGCTTGCTCGATGTGGGATTCACCAATGACCAGCGTGTTATGAACCCATCTGCGCCACAAAGACAGGATGGAGATGCTAATAATCCCAGCTGTGTGGAAAGCCAGTGCGAACACTAATTAGCCACGATCGCATCACGCCAAACCCCTGATCTACAGAAACCTCATTGGCCTCTGCCTTACCCGCCAACCGCTCGGCCCGCAAGTCACAATTCCCCCGATACGAAAACGAGTCGAATGTATCAGAAAAGCTAATAGTTTAAATGTAATCAGATGCGTAGACAGCCGTAGTTGAACTATCTTGCTTTGAGCGCCCGTAGAACAAGTGCTTCGCTGAGATGAACGGAGTCTAGCATTCAATAGGCCGTGACGAGTGATAATATCACCAATCCGTTGGGCAGTCAACTGTGTAACCTAAAAGATCTGCGCTCAAGAATGCACAACAGCAGCGGGGTGAAAAGTTTCAAGGAACCCAAAGCCCTACGCCGGCGCCGTGGGTCACGAAAAGATTGATCGTCGACTGGACAGGCAACTGTGTGGACAAGTCAGCGGTGCATCATTCGCTTTTTTTTCAGCTCATTCAGGCCGTGCCAATCAGTGAGATAGTCCGGCGGAAAGGTTCCAAACCGAGTGAGCAGTGGAACCGGAAATCGGATACAGTGGTGGTTGTTTGTTCTCCTGAAGGGGCCGCCAGGAGATGCTAATGCGGTAGATTAAACTGCCCCCTCCACTTGTTCGGGCCCGACAGGTGATCGCTGCTCCCCTCCGAGTCGTGACACCGACACCGCAGAAAAATTCATCGCAGTGACCCTCTGCCACTCTGCGATTCATATCAATTATTCTGGCTTCAGTTATTTCTCGTATCCTTCCGAACGAGCAGCTCCAGAATACGACACATTTTCGGATTCTCGTTGCCATTGCGCAATGCCATAAGGATCGAGAACCCCCGCTGCCCGCTCGCAGGTTCATGCCAATGCGCCCTTTTGCGTCACGATCCCTGTTGATATTCGTCCGCACCGGCTCTGTAGCTATAGAGCTCGTTTGACTTTGAACGTCCGACTCTGGCTCGTCCCGGTCTCTTGGCCCCTCCGTTGCGGCTGTCTGCGTGGCGTCCGTCCCTATCGGCCTCAGCTTAACTAGAGCCCCTGGTGAGACCCACGCCCCGCAGACATCGACTGTCCTTCTGTTGATGATAACTGCGAGGACTAACCTATTTTAATGTCAGACAGTGTTGTCAAGTACCCTCATCTCGGCCACAGAGCCCTACGGAACGAGTCTCGGTAGAGCTGCATAAGACGGTGACAGCTTCCTCGAGTCGACGGCCAAGGAGGAGAAAACCCGGCTTTATCGTGATATTGGACTGGGGATGGCGTATCCTCAGCGAGCGCCGCAACAGCGGCCTCCTCCAACAAGACAATACGACAATCGCTATCCACAGGCTGCAGGCTGGCAGGGTCCGCCGCAGAACGACTACTACGATCAAGGATACCAGGACTATGGCTACGATAACTACGACGGTTATGGCGATGCCGGGTACAGCCAAGGCAATAACTCTGGAGGCCAGCAGGCCTATCCACCCGCGCGTTCACAGTCGCAACAGCAGCGTGGAGGTTACGGTGGACCGCAGGACCATCGGCAATACAACAGATACGATGGTGGACCGCCAAATCAATCTGGATATGACAATCGAGGTTATCCTGGCGGGAGACGACCTCTGCCAGGTGGCCGAGGAGGCAGGCCGATGAATCGACCCCCTCCGCAGCAGGGCCGCATGGGACCGCGTGAGTAAAAAGTCTTGAGCAGAAATCGATAGCCAGAAATTAACAAGCATTCAGCACCTGAAAGACGTAACGGCCCGCCGGAGGCTGGCATTGAGAGACAGATGGCAGGCATGGATCTGAAGGATAGATCACCACCCGTCCGCGCACCGGAACGACCGCATACCTCTCACTCGATTCGTTCGGATTCCTCAAGACAACTAAGTAATCAATCATCTCCACAAGACTACGCTGCGAGAAACGCGAGGGATGCTTACGGTCGAGACATGGGATCGCGTGGACCACCGCCGTCCGGATACGGTCCACCCAATCCAGCCCGAGGCAGACCTGAACGACCGTACATCGATACAAATGCCCCGCCAACGATGCCACAAGCAAAGAGAAGCGCAACCATGCCAATCAACTCTCCGACACAATCGGGTCCACCTAGGAAACCACAGTATCCTGGACAGCCTACATATCAGGAACCTACGTCCTATTCAGCGGGTCCTTACAGCCAGCCGCCTCCTCCCAGGCCGTCCACTACAACCGGTTACAGGCCTGCCGATCCTTCGAATATTCATCGGTCAAATACAGAACCCTATCCTTCACATCCTTCTTCGCAACGTGATTCAGCCGCGCCTCAAGATGACAGATATGCCTCGGACGAAGTTTTGAAACATTACTTTGAGCCACCGGAGGGCGATGAACCTGATATGCCAAACTTCGATGCTATGCCAGACAACCCCTCGAGTCATCCGGAGCATTTGATACCAGGAATAGAAGAGCCTAAACTGGTGCCTTCTGCTTCGCAGTCGGGAGGCCAATACGCTGCCTACAAGCCGGAATTCTCGGTGCAAGCTCACAAAGCTCGGTCACAGCCTGACCTCAGAGGCAACAATCAAGCAAGCGAGCTTGCGAATGCAGGATTTCAATTTGATCTGCCTAATGAGACGCCTCCCGTACCAACGATGCCGCCGCAGAATGGTATGACAGGCTCGTACGGACCGCAAAACGGCTACGGCGACCCTATGAACAGTCAATATCCACCTCCAGGCCACCACGGGCCTCCGATGGCAATGTATCCAGAGGATAATGGGGGTTATGGGCCATCACCTCAGCAATATGGCGGGCCAATGCAGAATAATGGCCCTCCACAACCTTACAGGGTAAATCAACCAGGTCCATCGAATGATCCGAGGGCAATGGGCGCTATGGAACCACAAGAACCGCAGGGCTTGGATCCCCAGAACCCTGATGCTCTCCCTGCTCACCCGACTCCCTTCAGGCCCGGACTGGACTCCAAACCCGCTCCAGTGCGACAGTACAGTAACCCTCCCGCTGGCTCTTCTGGCCCTAGTCAGGGTGCCCCGCAGGAAGTGCGTGGAGAAGGTCCGGATTCTGCGCCAGTAACTAAGGAGGAACTTCAACGGCTTCAGCAGATGGTGCGCAGCAAGCCAAATGATCAAAAGACGCAGTTGACCTTAGCCAAGAAGATGGTTGAAGCTTCCACTGTTTTAGTTGCCGATCTTGACGCCAAATCCAAGAATAAGGCCCGCGAGAAGTATATCATGGATGCCCATAAGATAGTGAAAAAGCTCGTTCATGCAGGGTACACGGAAGCCATGTTTTATTTGGCTGATTGTTACGGTCAAGGTCAACTCGGCCTAGAAGTCGATACGAAGGAGGCTTTTCATTTATATCAATCTGCTGCGAAGCAGGGACATGCGGAGTCCGCTTACCGTGTGGCCGTGTGTTGTGAATTAGGCCAAGAAGAAGGTGGCGGTACTAAACGCGACCCGTTCAAAGCAGTTCAATGGTACAAACGTGCTGCAGCTCTGGGCAATACACCAGCGATGTACAAGATGGGAATGATTCTACTGAAAGGTTTACTCGGACAGCAGAAGAGCCCGCGAGAAGCCATCTCATGGTTGAAGCGTGCTGCCGAACGCGCAGATGAGGAGAATCCTCACGCTCTCCATGAGCTCGCTCTGTTGTACGAGAGCGCTAGTAACAATGATGTTATTATCCGGGATGAGGAATATTCAAGACAGCTCTTCCACCAGGCTGCAGAACTGGGGTATAAATTCTCGCAGTTCCGGCTCGGCGCTGCATACGAGTACGGCCTCATGGGTTGCCCTGTGGATGCGCGTCAAAGTATCATTTGGTACACTCGCGCGGCCGCACAGGGTGAACATCAGAGTGAACTTGCTCTCAGTGGATGGTATCTAACCGGTGCTGAAGGCATTCTGCAGCAAAGTGACACTGAAGCCTACCTGTGGGCGAGAAAGGCAGCTTCTGCTGGCCTTGCAAAAGCTGAGTATGCCATGGGTTACTTTACCGAGGTCGGAATCGGTGTTGCCTCCAATCTCGACGACGCCAAGAGATGGTACTGGAGAGCAGCTTGTAAGTCACCTTATTGGCCTTGGGATGAAGAATGATGCTAATGAGTCTTGCAGCTCAAAACTTTGACAAAGCACGCGAACGCCTCGAGGATCTTAAGAAGGGTGGCGGCAGGATACAGAAAGCACGGGTGTCGCGCTCGAATGTCAGCAAACAGAACGAAGGAGATTGCGTTGTCATGTAAAAAAAATACCTTTCTTTCCATCTTTACATTTTGTTCATGATTTTGTCTCCTTTCACTTGTCGGTGGGATACCCATGGCTTCTGCACTTCGTTTACCTATTCGCAATGGCCAGGATTCATGCATATCTTTATGATTGCTATCCTTAATTGGCTCCGGCTGGACTGGGTATTATATTCTTTCGGTGATATTGGCTGCTATGGCCTAATACGTTTATCTTTATTTCAAGTACAGCTTTAGGGATTTTGGCAGAAATGTGTAATGGAGATTGAGTGGCATGCGGCTATGACCCACGCAATGCAAATAGCTCGGAAAACATTTTCAAGACGCTTATGCTATGAGAGGCTATCTGCTCGTAGGAGTACTATTCCTCATATGATTCTCGTTTTGGGTTTGTCGAGGATTAAATAGTAGACATAATTACGCTCTCTTATGACAGAAATATATTGTAAGCTTCCCTATGTTAACTATTTTTCAGGGTATCTTTCTACAAACCGATATCCAGTAACACCAAACAGACTATTTTCCTGCTTTAGCATCATTAAAAAAAAACCCCCCATTTCCTCTCATTTTAGAATCTCCTATGAGATAAGCTATGAGCGCTTTCAACGTCTTGGCGGCCATGTGTCGTCTTAGACAGCGCGGACCGAGAGCCGCGGAGGGATTCCGCGCTCCATTCCCAATCAACCCTCTCGTCCATCTTGCTTACATATCCATCTTAGTTAGGAACGACAAATACAACCACCGAAGCTACAAAGCCAAATTCCCAGACCTCAAAATGTTTGGTTCGGATCTGGGATCTTTTAATTGATTGGTAGACACCCAAGATCATTCCACCGCGGCTCTTTTTGAGGCGAATCCGAGAAGCTGCTAGCAGGTCGGATCTTCGAACGCATTGATTTCTCAACTACATAAAAGGCGCCATCCTATTTGTCTGCCATTCCGTAATCCCGCTCGGTACCTTATGTTAGTACTAGCTTTACCTTGATACGTTCTGAGTGGATGATTATCGTTCGAACTGGACATTTTAACCCTGTTAAATAGGCACTTCGAACTCCCCGCGTGAAGGAATACGGTTTCAACCCCGTAAGGCATATACAACTCTCTCTATATATGCCTTCACCTCCCAACGATCCTGGAAACAGCCCGAGACAGGGATATCCACCACGCACAACTAGAAGATCAAACACCTTCTCTTCCCCCGCCACCATTCTTCTCTTCATCATTTCCGCCCTTTCCGCGATTTTCATCGCATATCTGGTCCATTCGTCCTCGAGGGACCAGGATACCGCCAACGTGACGAGGTTCTCTTCTTTTGCGCGTCTGTTTGCTCGACAGCCGAGCCAGGTTCCGGTGAGAGCGGCTTCGAGTTCAGCAGAAGGGTCCAAGTCGAGTATTGCGAACCTGGGCGCCGAGAGTGAATTCAAGATGAGGACGCCGGTTTATTTCATTTCTCATGGAGGGGTAAGTTTGATTTAGATTTTTTGATTCTCTGTATTGGGACGTAGGATTTGGCTTTTTATACTTTCAAGATCTTGTGATTATATTGAGCTGCGATCTATATTCTCCCGTTATAGTGCATTTCGTGCTGTGGACCAGTTTCTTGCCGATGCTAGAAATTATGAGCTAACCCGGACTACTAGCCAAATGTCATGTATGAGCATGACCATCCTGCGTACCGCAAATTGCAGGAATTGGGTCGTGAAATCACGACCAAGGTGAAGCCGCGCGCGGTAGTCGTCTTCTCTGCCCACTGGCAATCGAGCCGGGACACGATCCAGGTGAACACGGCTGAGATCACGGATCTGATTTATGAGTGAGTCAAGATCTAACATGACTACATAGTTAAGCGCGATGGCTGACAACGGGCAGTTTCTACGGCTTTCCAAGCAATTACTACAAGGAGAAATATCCTAATGTAGGCAGCAAGGAGATTGCGCAGAAAGTCATCAATGCCCTCCAGGAAGCCGGCATTAAAGCGGAGGGAGTCAAGAGGGGTCTTGACCACGGTGTCTGGGCTGGTTTCAAGTGCGGTACGTTTATACGATCTTTGCTCGTCATGACATATCACTAAGATCAAATCGCAGCCTTCGAACCCGAATCGAACCCTCTGAATGTCCCAATCGTGCAGGTATCTCTGTTCAAGACAGAAGACCCCATCCAGCACTACAAGCTGGGACAGGCATTGTCGAAACTGCGTGATGAGAATATCCAGATCATCGCTTCTGGGATGGCGGTGCACAATCTGCGCGACATGCAGTTCACATGGGGAGATCCCAAGCCTCTTCCGTACACGGTCACTTTCGATGAAGCGCTCAAGGACGCGGTCACGGTGGCGCCAGAAAAGAGAGAACAAGCCATGACTGATTTGTTGAAGAGACCGGACGCGCGACAGGCGCACCCCTACTTCGACCACCTCCTCCCAATCCACGTTGCAGCTGGCGCAGCCGGAGACGATCTGGGCAAGAGACTCTGGACTTTGAAGGAGGGCAGTATGAGTTGGGCGCAGTACCGGTTCGGACAGCCGGCCGTCAATGGCTCCTTGTAATTGGTGAAAAGATAGCGAATCGAAAGTAGAGAAACACATAAATAATCAATATCTCGCACAGCCATCTAGTTTGTAGCAGGAATCTCATTTCATGTATAGGTACAGACGGGAGTCGCTCGAGGGCGCAATGCATAAACAGACATAGGACGCAGACGTTTTCGGCTATACCGTCTTCACCAGCGAGGTGACCTTCTCCTCGATCTCCTTGTCCGACAGACCTGGTGGCATCCGTGTCAGCGCGGGTGTTTCTTTCCTTCAGGGATGTCCCGACGGAAACCGGAGGGCGACTTACCGTTCAACAACTCAAGCTTCTCCTTTCCCAGTTCTTATCATCGTCAGCCATTGAACCTCACAATCTAACCTGAAATGCAGCCGTACCGTATCTCGCATAGACACGCGGCTCCGTGCCTGCGGCCTCCCGCATCAAGATGGGAATGTATGGGTTGTTCTTCTTCATCGTGGGATAGGCGCGCTTGAGGAACGACCTGTCGGCCCCGGTATCAGCACAAGATCCTCAATTGGCCTTGAAAAAATCAGCAGATATTAACCGCTCACGGACCTCGTAGCCTCGCTGTGTGCGGAGGTTTGGCAGAAAAGGAAGCGGAGCTCCTTCAGGCTCTGATTGAAAGCGTACTTGCCCGCCATTTCTGTGTGGTTTTGGGGAATCACGAATCGAAATCTCCACTGCCCTGTAATTCAGACACAGGGAATTAGATATCGGGTATCAATTGGCGAGTGGCGCAGGAGCAGCGAGGAGACAGAGAGAGGGGAACCAGTCGATAGCAGCTTTCCGGACGGTTTGGAAGTTCCAAGTTGAAGCTGAAGGCATCGACCAATCGGGGCAAGCGTAATGTCAGTGCTTACCTCAGCCGGGAATAAGAGAATGTTATGCCCGGGCACAACTTGAGTTTCTCATCCTCAAAAGAAGACCCGGTGAAAGAGAGGAAGAACCGACGGCGAATGTATGCCGAGATCGCCCGCGGTTAAGTAGACTTTCAGTTGGACGTGCTCCATCCGAGCTGCCTTTATCAACTGTCGCTGGAGGACTCTCTTTCATCTTTACAGAGCCATCTTCAGTGGAGTTTCATCTTATTTTTCTCCCTTTCCCTCTCCACTCCTCTCGCGACCGCAGACTCGTCTATAGTTCGATTACCGCTTACAATCACCGGTGTCGCGCGACATTACCAAAGCTATCTAACCATCACTCACCTTCTTCATCTCAACCACCACACTTCCTCCACACCCACCATGTCGTCTCGCATTGGACTGCGCTTTTTCCAGAACTCCAGAGCTGCGTTCCGTAATGCCTCTGCTCCTTTCCGCAGACAAGCCTTCCAGGGCCGGCGGTTCCAGAGCTCAGATGCGGGCGCAGCGCAGGAGCAGCAGAGCACGTTCCAGCGTCTATGGAACAGCCCGGTTGGTCTCAAAACGGTGCATTTCTGGTGAGTTGCATGGGTGCTTTATAAATCGCTCTTTGGGTGAAATTGTGGTTAACGATGGATTCGCAATGGTTAGGGCTCCTATAATGAAGGTACGATTGGATAGATTTCCCGACGTTCTTCATGATATTTTGCGGCGGATATAATCATAAGAGGATGGATTGGATTCGAGCATAGATGGCTAACGATTGTGTGTTTCAGTGGGCTCTTGTCATCGCAGGTATCTCCGACTTCGGCCGTCCAGCTGAGAAGCTGTCTTTGACTCAGAATGCGGCCCTCATGGCCACCGGTGCCATCTGGACCCGATGGTGTCTGATCATCACTCCCCGTAATGTTCTGTATGTTCTACCCTATTTCCCAGTTAAACATGACGGCATGGCAATATCAAATCCACTGGGATCAACAGCGCTGACTCCAATCCAGTCTCGCCGCCGTGAATTTCTTCCTCGGATGCGTCGGCGTCGTCCAGGTCACCCGTATCTTCCTGTGGAGACGCAGCCAGTCCGGCTCGTCGGCAGAGGCTGCCAAGGAGATGGAGCACGAGGTGGTCGACTCCGTCAAGGCAGTTGAGAAGGCTGCCGAGGGTGCTCTGAAGAAGAGCACCTAAAGCATTTAAAGCATATATGTTGTATACCGTGTATCGATAATGAGAGTCTCTATCAGGGGGATATCGTGACTCTGGTAGCCTGTCTCCACTGATCACTTTGGGGTGATAGGATTAAAATTCAAAGCAATGTTTAAATACGATTAGATCTTCGACAGCATTAAGTTTTTCGTCATCAACAGGCCTCGATGCACCATCATAAGAATCGAATACTTTTGACACATCACTCAGGTCACTGAACGTCTCATCAGATTATGATTCCATAAGTCTAAGCTTAAGGACAAAGCCCTGACTCCAGATCTCACAAAACCACCCTAATAACAACTAAATCGACGGCACAATCATGTACCGCGCACACCAGTTCCCGCTCAAAGAGAACAAAAATCGAAGAGTGCTCATTTCTTCCCACCAGGCGGGGTATACGTCGCGTTTCCCTTGCCATCATTATAGTACGTGCTTCCGTTCGAGTTGGAGTAGTAGTATGAGCCGTTGCTGTGATCCATTATCAGAATCATAAACAATAAATGCATAAAGGAAAAGGGGAATTGAACTCACGAGTTCGAGTAATGATACGCATCACCCCGTCCGGAGCCGTTCGAGTCAGATCCGGTCCCGTAGTCGCGGGTGCAGTAGTGGTTGCCCTGTATGATTTGGAGATTTAGAATTAGCAATTATAGTTGTATGATAAAGATGATCAAGTAAATTATAGATATAATAGCTTGCTATGTTGCAAGGAGTCATTAGTAACTTACCTGACTATTAGTCCCCGAGCCGACGTAGGTGTAGTCGCTTCCACTTCCACTTCCGGATCCCTTTTCGGAAGGCATTTTCTTTTCTCTTTATTAAAAGTGAGGGAGTCTGGGTGTGGGTATTATGTGACTTTGATGCTTTCTGTCAGGTTGGGTCTTACGGCTTTACAAGGCAGAAAGTGATGGGTAAGGTTAGTTAACAGGAGTTACGGAGTACGGAGTAGATAAGGAAGAGAAGGAGGGGTAAATTAAATAGGGGATATGCGGTGAAGGCGGAGAGTTAATTACCATTGTTTTTGCGGCTCGTTGCCTAGGTAGTAGAGTAGACCGGGGTTGCCGGTAGTTTCTGGGGGATGGGGGCTAGTGAGGATTATGGTTTAAAGGGGACAGTAACAAAGATGTAGCACATCATTGATATGTGATATGTAATTGCATTGTCCAAAGGAAGTATAACGCTGGATTTGGTTACATAGTATGATTGCTGATCGTTGAACTGATGGTCCACGGAGCTGCAATGATCAATTGTTCGATCCCAAAGAACTAAAGGCATAAAGATCCAAAGCATTGAACATCCTCCAGAAAATTTTCCGTAGCCCATAAAGAATAATAATAGTCAATATATACGTGCTTGATATAGAAGAACGTCGCTTGGGATTTTCTCCTCCAAATAAAAAGAAAGAAAAATTCTGGTGCAATCACCATTCACTCGCCAAATCATGCGAAATGAGATACCATAATTGCGAACACAGCAAGGTATCTCAGTTGACGCTATACAGCCGAACATGAACACCATTGTCATGGGCCTGGGTCAATGTGTGGTTCATAATGGGAAACCCGCCGCGGTCAGCACTCGTGTCCGCATTCTCGAGGGTCTGGAAACGCTGAAGTAGCTTAACAATGACATAGCTTGCTTCAGTAAGTGCATATTGCTCTGTTCATTGTCTCGTTAGCAAATCGTATAGATCCATTGAGAGAAGGGCGGATCTTCTTACGTCCAAGGCAGATACGGGGTCCTCCATTGAAGGGCAAATACTCCCAGCCCTTAGGGGTGAACTCGGCCCATCTCTCAGGGCGGAATTCGTCGGCATCGGCGCCCCAGATATCACGGCGTCTGTGGAGCGCCCACACGGAATATCTGATGCTGGTTCCCTTTGGGATGAAAATCGGGGATCGACCGTCCGGACCACCGCCGAGAGGGAGACCGGTGTCCTTGACTGCAGCGCGTCCGTTGGCTGGGACTGGAGGAAGAAGTCGCAGTGCTGTGACAAGTCAGATACAAGGTATTGTTCTCTTTTACCTGAAAAGAGCGTCCATCATATCTTACTTTCATTAACCACGTATCGCAGATAAGGAAAGTCCTTCATGGACTGGAAGTTTATGTCCTCACCCTTCTCAACACCGTTGCCGAAGCGTCCCACGATTTCCGTTCGGAGAGTATCCCAGACCCTCTTGTTGCGAGCCAAGAAGTAGAAGACGGAGCTGAGAAGACTAGAGGTGGTATCCCGTCCGGCAAGAAGGATGTTCAAAAGCTGATCCCGCAGCGCCTTGCGATCTTTTGTCTCCAGGGCCAGAGCTTCGAGGAAGATGTAACGACCCTGTTCATTAGGAACCTTCGCATTGCCACTCTCAACGTAGCGGAGAGCTTTGTCCACATAGTAGTCGACGAACTGGTGGACAAGCTTATTTGCCTCCTGGAAATCCTTGGGGTTGATCAGCCAGTAGAAGCCCTGGGCACGAGCACGCTGGGCAAGAACGTCTTGGGAATAGTTGAAGGCATCCGCGAAACCCTGCTTGCCCTCGACAGACTTCTCACTGATACCGATCTGGTTATTCGTTGCGGAAACAAGAGACTCAACGGATTCTCCAAACAAGAAATCCGTGGCAGAGTCTAATGTCAATCGGAAGAAAAGTTCTTGGATGTCAAAAGGAGTTCCGTCTTTCGGCATCGCTTGGATCAGCCGCTGAAGATGAATGTCCAGTTGATCCAGATCGGAGACCTAGTAGCTTTAATGAGACAGGTCCTGCGGGCTATGTTTTTAGGGGGGAAGCTACCTGGTCTCTGGTGAACTGTGGGCGCAGGAGCGCTCGCGAATGCGTCCAACCGGCACCATCGAGAGTGAAAATACCATCGCCGAGAAGAGGGACGAACTGTTCGTGACGGCGGCCAAACGAAAAGTCTGTGAACTGAGTTGCCAAGATGGCTTTGATGTTCTCCGGTTCGATAGTAAAGAAGCAACCCGTACCGACGATGGTCGTGTAAAAGGTATTTCCATATTGGTCGTGTAGTTCCTTGATCCGGTTGATGAAGCGTTTCTCCTTGCCAGATTTCTTGAAATCAAGGTAAGCATTAATGCCGAAGGGACCACTAGGGACAGTAGCACGTGGTGGTTTGCAAGACAATGCTTTGGCCTGCCTTCGATGTCTGAATCGACGAGCCAAAGAGCGAAATGCAAGGAGCAAGACGCCCACGGCGACGAGGACAATTGTCCCCGGAAGTGACAACATAGTGACTGACCGTTAATCCGCAGAAAGAAAAGAGGGCATGCAGTTGCACTTAAGTAGATAATAGATCTCCCACAGGGCCGCCAAGAATCATGGATCTAGTGGAGTGGGCATCGAGGGAAGGGGGAGATCCGAGTAGATTTATGGTTTTGACTGTCGTAGAAGTTGAAACACTGGACAATTCTGTCATGATCATCAAGACCGTGTACTCCGCGGACAGTTGTGGGGATCCGTGGAGCTTCTCGTCATCCAGTATCTTCATCATCGAACATCTCAAGCCATCTCATTGCATGAACGCCGGTCTGTGCAACCCACCAAAATCCCGATCGAGCTCGTCACAGAACACGTCGTCCCACATACTTCTAGACCAGAAAAGCACATGAGGAATCGGTGGGAAATCATAGCCTGTGCAGATCGCAAAGTCAGTACGAGCAGAAACCTCGGCATTGCTCTCAGTTAACACGGGATCCAGGATGGGCTGCTGCTCAAGCGTTCTGACCATACGGATGCCAACCTTAATAATCTTGATCCCGCTCTAGAGATGCCTTCATGATCCTAGTCGCACTCTCATACCCACAGAGCTCGTTATTCGACCTCGCTCGGACCTTTTCTGTGCAGACTCTTCTCGACAGCTTCGAACAGTCTAATGCCGGGCAATGCGGTGTCTCGGTTGACATCAGTCTTGACGGGGTCCGACTATGAATCCCACCAACCAGGCGAGGTTTCCGCATCGTTTAACTGACATCCCGTTAGCTCTAACAAATGTGGAGTCGATGGCCCCTGGCGTTAATGTAACGGCTTTCTCAGAATCCACGTCTTCGGTTGACAGCGGTAAAGTCCGAGAGGACCCTTTCTACTACTTAGAATAGTAATCGGTTACGCTAGTATTCAATCATACAGTAGGTCTACGTTCACTTCGCTAAGGATCTAATACAAATGACCAGATGCCAAATAATCGCATTTTAACATGTGCTAGGATATAGCACTGCTCTGATAGGCGAGACATGTGGCTCTGTTGTATCCCGGCCCGAATCCACAGCGGAGTGGTCCGAAAGTTTAGGGATGATTACAATATCTCTTCGGCCGTTCTGAAACCTAACATGGGTTATACCGTCTTGAGCTTGTTTCCCGGCCTTGCCGTTGAAGCAAGGTTTTAGTGGTCATGCTGGTGTCGGTTATAAAAGCTCCCGTTATCTATGCACTGCCGTTAAACCGAACGTCCTCATCCGAGAAAACCCATATCGAGCAGAGCGGCAAAGCCATGCCTTGGTACTTCTGATCTTACCACACAAATGTATAATATATGAGTGCTAACAAGGGAATTGCTGCACGTAAGATGCAGACATGATCTCCCAGACATCTTAAGATTTCTAAGCGGACGAATGCCTATTAGCCCCTCCCTGTCTGTGTTATCAGATGCAAGTATGGTCTCTCTTTCTATTATATTAACAACAGTTCCTAGTCGACTGGACAGAAACTTCGGAACATTCTCCATGGAGTTTAGCAGGAGCACGTCATAGTCTAATGATACACGAATCTCAATCTCCACTTTCCATTAGACCGCTAGACCATAAGAGGGAAGATAGCAAAAATATCCTAACAACATTTTTGGATAACATTAACACACTGCTCGATTGCTTCATGTTATTAGCATTGGTCAATAATGAATCTTGTCTCACAAACAGGCTTTTGGATTCTAGTCTACCTTTTACTGTTAGTGAGGGTCGGCTTTGTGTAACATGTATGGATGGCTAAAAATAATTTTCACTTATGATCTTAGTATAATATCCTAACATTAAAAATATATGGAAACCAATCGATCGCTAAAAAGCGTATAGCAGTCTTCAATCTAAAGATATGTTATTATTGAGAGTAAGATATCCAAATTTCAAATGTAGTTGTGATTATGACACAGTGTATTTCCCATCTTCTAGATCCTGCTCGCAATATTATGACGATAGACCCAGCTCCTTGCGCGCTTTCCCCAGATATACCTAAAGAGTATCTGTCAGTCATGTAATCTAAACCTGAGGATGCAGAAGCTTACATCGGGATAGTAAGAAGACTCGCTCCCACGGTAATGCCACCAATGACGAAGAAAGTATTCCTCACTCCTTGACTGGCGATCCATCCATTCATATAGAATGTCATACCGAAAGCGAAGAAGTTCTTGACACAGTTCATAGTTGCGAATGCCTCGCCGGCTTTCTCACGGTGGCAGTCCACTACGTATGCCACGACGCCAGTAGTACCAAGTTGCACGCCCAGGTTGATGAGTCCTAAGCAGACGATGACGGGAATAGGCCATGGATCTTGTGCATAAGCTGACTGGCCCCAGGCGAAGAAGCCAGTGGCTGTAAAGATGAGATAGGTGATCATGATCGGAAGACGGAATTCGGGTTCTAGGTAAGATTATTCGTCAGCACTTCTATTCGATGTCATAGGGAAATATCGCTGCAGCTTACCGAATATACCATTATTCCATTTCGACATCCTTTTAACGACACCATCAATCAGAGGCCCAGCCACAAGTGTGCCAATCAGCGAGGCTACGAAAGAAGACACGTTGGTAGCGCCCACTGAGCCAACCGAAAAATTGTATGGCGGTGCGGAGAAGATTTGTGACAGAGTGATCGAAATGCCGACCAGCCAAGATATGCACGTTGTAAAGAGGAAGGTCGCCCATACGACAGATGGGGAAGCTAAGAGGTAGAATGGGCGGATTAGAGTATTCCAAAAGGACACATGGTTGACATAGCCGCTATATGGGAGCAACTCTCGAGCCCAGGAAATAGGTTCCTCTTCTGAAGCCGTAGCCGTGGGAGAAGTTGTCTTGCTTTCTGTTCGTTCTACCAATTCAACGTTTCCCTTCTCCGCCACGACCTGCTATCAGTTAGTAAGAAGTAACTTCGTAGTTTCTACGGTACCTACAGCTTGGTTTCCTGTGTCGATATTCAGAACATCATGTCTGACGAAAGCGGACTCGGGCATCCAGAAAAAGACCATGATCAACGCTATCCCAAAAGCACCTCCCATGGAATGGAGGGTTATTTTGTATGAGCCATACTGAATAATGGCGCCAGCTGAATAGAAAATATGTCAGCGAAATGGGGGGTCTATCTAATGTGCATGATAAAGTGCTTACCAATAGGAGTGGCCAGGTTAATTCCGCCTAAAACCCCCAAGTTAAAGATGGCAGTACGGTAGCCACGTTCATGGACGAACCTGACATATGTTAGCCTACAAGAAATTCATGCTTGCATAGGATGTTCTCACCAGATATCGGCAATGGATGCAGGAACGAGAGCTTCCAGGGGCGCCATACATAGGCCAGTAAGGACTCGAGCAGCCACTAGGGACTTGAAGCTGCGGGCTTCCGCAGCCCAGAAGCAGGACACCATCAGACCGACGGTTGTTGCTAAGTATATGGGCCTTTTGCCATATTTAACAGCAAGGCTGTTGAAGATTAAACTTCCAACCGCAATGGCAGCAATCACACCGCCCTGAACTCCAGAGACGAAATCAGTAAGGGGAATTCCAAAGTCTGCTGCTAGTGGAACAAAAGCCGCTCCCAAAAGGGGGCCAACAGCTATTAATCGCATGTCAGTTTCAGAGCATAAGACCTATAGTTTTTTCGAGGGTCTCACCTCCGACACAACCACATGACCACGCAAATGCGATGGTGAATAGTTCTTTCTTCCGCCTTGGCCAGTTATAAGGATCATTCGGAGAGTCGGACGGTTGAGGAACAAGCACAATCTGCCCTGTAGGATCGTGTTTCAAGAGACCAGCATCAACGCCGGATAAATTGAGATCCTCACGGCCGACCTCATTTAGAGGGGCGGTACCAGGGACATGTTCCAGTTTAGTATCTTCAAGAATACCAAGAGGCATGGTGGAGTGGAGATTGAAGGATTCAGAAGTAATACAAAAGATTGAACTCTCCCAGGCAGGAAGGGCGGCAAGATACCCTAGACAACGGCGTATGGATAGACAACTGCTAGAGAGTACGGGATGTCACCTTAAGACGTCACCTTAAGAGGTCACCTTACTGTTCCAATAACGAGATGATATCGACCAAGTAGAAGACGGAAGTTCTCTGCAGAGTGACCCTGGAAGGCCTGCAGTGTATCCGCCCCGGTTTCAAGAGTGGAGAGTGATATTGTGCTTTATAGGTAATCAAATCTTCGAAACAACCGGGTGTCACGACCTAGTGAGAGAATTAAATGCAGAATTCAGACCTGTACTTTCATTTCTCATACTAATCCGATTTGAACGTAGCGTATGCACTCATCCTCCTAACTACTGCCATGGTCTGCGAATCCGTTACGCGTAGAACCGTCACTCCTCCCCGGATAATTGCCCCATATTAGCCCCATCCTCTCGTAAAAGCTCTCCACGTTATAGACCGGGGGCGCGTCTACCCCGTATTCAGGCCTCATGGCGGCACGGGGAGACTCCTTGCTGGGAGGTTAAGCGAATGGGCGTAAGCGATACTGAATCCGGAGAAGACCCAATGACTTCTCCGCATTTTCAGCCTCTATGGAAACTTAATTGAGGTACTCGTGATGGGCAAAGCTAGCAATGTTGCGGGGTTTTCCCTTTTCGGACGCAGATGGGGTATGTCCGTAGGCCTCGGCAGTTGCCATCATGATCTTGCTGGCGCATGGTAATGGCTTGGCGACAAAAGAGGAACTCTGTACACTCGCATACTCTTTCTGTCGGGCCAAAAAAAGGACTGATGTTGGAGTTTTAAGATCCGATCTTGAAAGGGAATATGACAGCGACTTTCCTCTTCTTTCCTTGAGTAGAATACAAATTGTCTTTGTCGCCGCATTATGCACAAAATATCCCTATCGATGCATTAGTTACGCAGGATACCCTCGTTGCATGATGAAGTCTCTGGTCATTGAAAGTACCAAATACCGGACATGGCCTAGAACATCGCCTCTCCAACAGCTTCCTAGGTCCTACGAATCAGGAGTCCCTGACATTTGACCCTTGAAGTGGCGCTTTGTGGGAGACCCTATTTTCTGGTACTTGGGATCATTCTCCGGCCTTGGATCGTCAGGAAACACTGCATAGGCGCTGCGAGATGACTACCTGGGGGGATTATCCGATACAGTCCAGTGGCTCGGATCTATAGACTTCACTAAGAAACCTACGAAAAACATATTAGAAATTGAAAGATCATCTGACCTGTTTCCATAGGTGCATAGAACCATTCCCTTCTGTATGGCGGTGTATTGTGAGTCAAGATGTAATGGGACATGACCCTACCGGCCTTAGGTCATGTGGAGAAACTCCTACTAGGTGGAACATGCTCATTCTTCTCTCTTTTTATCCTGAGAAGCGGGACTTGATTATTGTTGATTTCACTGCAAAGATCCATAACATTGGGGCAGATGCGTAGTCAAGAATATTAGCTGGAATAAGTTCCTACCCATGGTACTAAGGCAGCTTAACTAGGACATGCCTGATTCTTACCAGGCTTTGCCCATTGCAGTTCCATGTGGTACTTATGATTGATTGTTGCGTGATTGTGTCATATTATGCCGGATAAGCAGTCTGCATTTCGTAACTTGAACGATTGAGGTGGAAATAGAAAGCCGAACTGCATCTGCCATATAGTGGTATTTAAAAGGAAGTTGCAGTGTTCTCGTACCAGGACTACACCTATCGTATAGGTATCCTTCAGCCAACAATTAAAAAAGTCCCTCTGAGATCGATTAGTGAACCTTTATCGTGGAGCCTCTGAAAGAAGCCGGAGACTCTTCATGCTTATCCCCGATTGTATGCTAGTTTACACAGGATCGCAACTACTTGTCATCTAGAGGCAATCCAAGAGTTTCACTACATAGTCGAAAGGGAAATGGATATCAGAGGAGCAAAGACCCAGAGTATGACAGGGATATCTCCTTTCTTTGTTATAGCATGTGACATGAATATAAAGAAAAACGAAGATCCGGACCGACAAGCGCATGTGTCAGCCTGGTAAACAAGGAAAGTCTATGCTAGAAGTTCAGTCCTTGCCTATTTATCTCTGGTATCCTAAGCCGCACAAGTGAGATGTATATTGTTAGCCTATAAACACTGGAGTCACTTCAGACGTATCGAGGAGGAATACAGCGGTATGTACTCGGTACAAGTGCAGTCATTGGCTAATCCCTTGCCTTGTGTAATGGTAGAAAATCAATATCTTTGTTGCTACCAGCCCAAACGCCGTTCCCGATAATCAAGACATAGACGTACAACAAATGCGATATGATAGCTCCAAAATACCTAAAACAAACAATCATTCCGGGTACATTCTTTGAGAAGCAGAAGAAGAGGGTTATAAAAAGGGTCGTAGACAGCCCATTTCCTTCTCTCTTCATCAGTCGCTAAACACCTTGTTTCTTCATCTCAAGACAACCGTATCGTCCAACCAGTCATCCACCACCATCTCATCCTTTCAAGACCGAACTCTACAATGCACTTCATTTCTACCGTCATCACGACTGCTTTGGCACTCGCCACTTTGGGTATGGGACAGGCCGGGCCTTGCTCTCTCGTGTAATGCGACCCTTCTTCTGATTACCCCGAAGTAACCACCATGCTGATATCAAGTCTAGGCCAGACCACGTTCAAGAAAGTGGCTATCACTGTTATTGCGCCGGAGACAGTATGTTACTGATCCCCCAGCTTGGAAATGTGTCCCGAGCTATGCAAAGACCAACATCATCCTCGCTGCTCTCCTTGTTGTCTACTGGGGCTAACCATATCTAGAAACCTGCTGGACGGTAAACGAGAACAACAACTGTAACCCTCCGGGAGCTATCATTATTGCGTGTTCATCATAAACTGTGTATTGCCTCGAGAATCTTACACAGGGTTGGGGAGAAAGAAAAGAAGGTGGAACCGTGCATGTCAGCATTTTCTTTATCAGCGATCCAACCCCATATGCCCGTGTGCTACCGTCAGGCTCTTTGTCCCGAGTGAGCTCTTTGTTTTCTGTTTCGCCTATTTCACAATGCCCGAAGATAACAGATCTCGGCCGACAACCCCTGAGTTCGGTGAACCAGTATCAGCATTTGATTTACATGATCTCGATTTCGATCTAGATCGTCCCCCATCCCACCCGAGACATCTGAATTGCCTACTATCACACGTCGGGATAACCCCGCAATCCCATCCAAACTATACAGCTCGGAGATTCTCCACTCCGCATTTTGTGGAGAATCCCCAGAGGAGAGGGGCCATCATGAAGTTGGAAGTTTACGTCTTTCCTTTTTTTTCTATCTGTACCAATGAGGGCTATTCACACGGCTCATCCGCGACGAGTGGGGTTTTTTCTGCATGAATTAGATAGTACTTACATAGGGACCCTCCGAGGTTCGGTTGGAAATGTCGAAAGGGTAACAGTATCTCTTACCTAGATTCTCTGAAACAAGACTCCAACTCCAGGAATATAGGGAATTTCTGTTATTTTATACTCCATATAAGATAAATTAATCATGGGCTCCACCACCAAGAGAAGCATCATCGTCACAGGTTTGTATCTTCAACCTCTCCCTCTTCCACCTAACCTCCCAAAACCAACCTCCAGATCCTATATATAACGACTCCAAACAGCACCAAAAACTAACATCCCCTCAGGCGGTGCATCCGGCATAGGCCTCGGCATAACCCGCCACTTCGCCTCCGATCCCAACACCCACATCTCCATCTTCGACATCAACCCCTCGACAGGTACCCAGACCATTTCCGCGCTCCAGACCGAATTCCCCGCCGCCGCCGGCTTCAGTTTCATCCAATGTGACGTCTCCTCGTGGGAGAGCCAAGCGGATGCGTTTGAGAAAGTGTATGCAGAACAGGGACGGATCGATGTCGTATTTGCAAATGCGGGAATCACAGAAAAGGGGAAGTTGATTGAAATCGCGAAAGCGAAGAATGGAGAAAGACCAAGCAAGCCTGATTTGGCGACGTTGAATGTTAATTTGATTGGGGTCGTTTATTGTGAGTTTCTCTCGCCGTTTTTCCATGCTGTTTGTGATGACTAGGCCGTGTCCCAGACAGAACGAGTATACAAGGCTAATTCCTTCAGCGACGAAACTCGCTGTTCATTACATCTCTAAGAATAGCCCAGTCAGTACTACCACCGGTCCAGCCAGCAAAGGCAGCATAATCTGCACGGCCTCCAATGCAGGTCTGTACCCATTCCCTGTTGCGCCTATCTACGCCGCCAGCAAGAGTGGTGTGATCGGACTCGTGAGAGCTCTAGCCCGCCCTCTCCAAATGGAACAGATCCAAATCAATGCGCTCGCACCAGCTGTCATCGAGACCAATATCTCTTCGGATCTCTCTCTATTCAAACATATGATCATCACGCCGATGTCGACGGCCACGAAGGCCGTGGCGCAATTCCTGGCCGATCCAACCTTGACAGGAAGAGTGGCCGAATTGCACGGGAAGACGGTGTCATTTGCGGAGCCACCGGCATATGTGGATGAGGATACGGGGACAAATATTGAGATGTTTTGGACGTTGGGGTATGCATGATCGTATGTTGGGAAGATAGGAACGATCAGATGAATGTGTTAGGATGGATACTATGCAGGTAATTACTTGAGAAGGAAGCACGTGTATCTAACTTGTCATTTGCTCCCCGCTTTGGGTACGTATGTATACGTCAAAGACAGTGGCTATATATCCAATTGAGAGATATGATTGATATCACCCTGCCATCACCTCATCGACGCTTCAGTAGATACAGCTGAGGAACTGTGTCCGAACAATTTAAGCATGCAACCGTTCCTTAAACATGGCTTCAGGATAATTTTTCCCTCTTCGTGCAGAAGCAAGTCGTAATGCCCAATAGAACACCAAGACACAACGTAATCTTAACCCCGCCAGACCAGTTCTTACCCATGAACTTTCCAACAGCGCCCTTAAGACATAGTAGTCGAAGACATAATTCACTCGCTCGTTAATCGTCCTGCAGTAGCACCTTCAACTTCTCCAGCTTATCTTCGCATTTGACCTCCATCCGCATGGTGACATCCACGCTGTCTTTTTTGGTGATCAATAGTTGCGCTACAAGCCAGAAGTTGTAGCCATTCTTGTAGAAACCCATGGCAGCCCACTCATGGCTAGGGACCTTGCTGTGCAGTGCCATCCAGAGTGAGCGCCACCGCGCCAGCGCGGTGCGGATCGATACTAGGATAGAGTCCTCAGGAATGGCACTCTCACGACCGGGGCTAGCGGACGAGTCCGTGAGAGACGGCGTTTCTGCCTTGTATCTCGACCTTCGCATCCGCACGAATGGATCCAGCAGAGTCATGTGTGTGTTGATGAACGCGTAGAGCACTGTTTCGAGTTAGCAGCTGGACGGGAAATTGCTCAAGTTGATCGACATACAGTGTATGAGAATAAACATATCCAAAACGGTGAACTGGAACTCTTCCAGATTCTGCATGGATGGCCCTTGGAGAAAACGTGACCGATCGTAAATCGGTTTACTATTGGCCGGCTCTTCAGAGAAGAGTTGCTGAAAAGCCTCGTACACTGTGACGTTCCGGGTGAAGCGAAAGTTCGGTTCTGCGAATGGATGCTGGGAATAAAAGATCGACTCTTCACAAGGAAGATCACACTCCATCTCAGTGTGTGTTAGGCGGCATGGATAGTTCTGGTAGAATGAAAAGGCACAGTCCAGTAGGGATACAATGTTGATCGTGCTACAATTGTCAGCCAACCAGATATAGTCTCTGCTGATCAGGGTACTCACCGTATCCGTGATTCTTTCTGGATCCAGAGGTACTCGTGGATCCGGTCTTCCGGGAGATGGCGACACTTCAGAAGATCCAACTTACGTGCCACCTTCGAAGATCATCAGCTTATGTCTCAGAAAAGAGATAATTTGACGAAATACCTTAATAATCTCACCAAATCTATTCTCCATCGCCCTGTTCCGTGATACTCTGCTCCCGGCCCAATATTGGATGACTATCATCAGATATCCTGCCTGGAAGTTCTGAAAATGCAACCAGTCCCCCTTCTCCAGTTCTGGGGTGGCGGTGAAAATACGTCCGATCTCATTCTCGCATGCGAAGGCTTCTGTCGAAAATACAAACAGCTCCGCAAAGTCAAGCACACGCTTGGCAGCGTACGACTCCCTCTCGTCAGTCGAGTACATCGCTCCCATGAAGACAACGGACGCCAAGAGCGAGGTCTGGACATGATCAGGGTCGAATGATGGTTGATGTATTACGGGGCAGTGAGGATGCCAGTGTTTGAAATAGTGTTGTATGAATTTCCGGATCCGCCTGGTGGTGAGGAGGAAATGCAGGTTTGTCGAGATCTCCTCCTGGGCCTTTGTGTCCAAACTCACAGTCCATACTTTGGTCAAAATCGACTGAATCAAGGCAGTCGCGAATGGAGCCTCCGGTTTGTAGATGGTTTCTCCTGGCATTGTCAGGTTCGGGTCCTGTCCCGGAGGAACAATGGGATGGTACGCCAATCCTCCCGTAATGGGATCGTGAAGGGATTTCTGCGTCTCCCCAAACGGACCATTAAAGAAATTGACAAACGTATCCTGGAAGAACCCGAGGTCTCCAGGGTCCGCTTCGATAAATGCCGGTGCATAGTTCGTTTGGATCCCATCGTAGCTATATGAAACGGGTGGACTTGGAGCCTCCTCCCACTCTTTCTTACTATGGTAGACGAGCCCCCTGGTACGCTCACTACATGGTGGAAGAAGAAACTTCTCCGTAAAACTATCTGTACCTCCATTGAGGAGGAATCTGATCGAGCCACGATCCGAGGATTGGTCATATTCTTCACGCTTGGCCACGGAGGATCCTAGGAAGGCAAACAGTTAATACCAGCCGAGTACCATTTATACAGGTATGTATGCCTGTACCTGTCCCGGTGCTACCCTCCTTGGGCGACTTCTTCCTTTGATTGTTACATTTGAGATTCCTCTTAATACAGGAGCTGCACGGACTTTCTCCGTCGCAGCGGAGTTTCATTAAGGTACACTATATCCCATCAGTACTTATGTCTCTAAGTGGAAGAAACCATTGACTTACCGATTCGCAGGCATGGCGTCGCCTACCTCTCTGACCGGTCTCTGGGATCGGCCGGTCCCCGCGCTGAGCACAGTCAGGATAATGATCGCGTAGATTATCGCTATCGCAGACATCAGAACTGGACTTTCATCTAGCCACATAGTAGATCTGTAGTTTCACTAACCAGCGCGCGAAAGCTTCGCTGCAGAAGATGCATGAGTAGGGTTTGAGTCCGGAATCTGATGTTGGTACACGCCTTGTCAGTGAGGCCGCTACAACGGCCCTGCTTATGATCCGCCACCCAGAAAGCTCACAAGGACATAATCTGGGTACGCACGCCGTAGATGATGTCTCTTCAAGTGATCGATGCGCGTGAATCCGCGCTGACATATGGTGCAACGAAAATGCTTATCGGAGGCAGGCTTCATGGCGAGGTCTGGAGAGCGCCCATCGGGGGGAAGCTCCTGGGCTCGGGGATCTGGGGTAAGGGGAAAATCTGGGGGAGAAAAATGATGAATGACAGCGACCGTGGCGGCCGAAGGTGCTGGAGTGGAGAGGGGACGATCGGGGAGGAGCAAGAAAATCGGACTCAGGATCAGCCCAACATGATCACAACCTCTCTCCCCGGTTTTGATGCAGCGGCCTTTGCGTTCAGTCTGGGGTTTTAGTTGAAATGCGGAGGATCCCTGCGGAGCGGCACGAAGCAGTTGGGGATGATGGACAACGACGACAACCGACGGAGCCGGAAACCCGGGAATTTGATTCATTCAACGCATCAGCCTGCGATGAGAGAGGAATGCTGCTTTCTCTTCTCTCCGTCTAGTTTCCCCTCCTTCGTCCTCCTCTGTGCTCGTCTCTCTTCTCTCAGCAAGTCTCCACTCGGATCCATCGCGATGGCCAAGCTTGACGGCTCGTGTTGCTCCCCGGCTGCGGGGGTGCGCAAAGTGAGTTGCAAATCCGGCGAGCTCACGGAAGTCTATCCTCCTAGCACGACACTCTCGGCTTCCATCTCCCAATCCTTTCCATGGTTCGTTTATCTTCCTTCGCTCGAATCAATCCGGTAATAGTGAGGGCTCCTATTAGGAAAAGCCACCGCTGGATCATGTTGTTCTCATACGCTGGGAGCACTGCACACCGACCGTTCTGCTGATCAGCGAGTCTAGACTAGGTCTCTTTGGGCTGTGGGGATCTTGGGCGCCAGAGGAGAAGAAAGTGACTTAGTGGAGAGGATGTGCAGCCCAGCACACGCCCAGCGTGTCGAACGTTGTGGAGGAGACCGGGGAGATGACGGCCTTTACCTGATCGTCGGATGCCACGGCTGGGACTCATAGCTCTTCCACCGAGTTTACAGTTAAAGCTTCCGTGGATCGCATTCCCATGCTTTAACTGGAACACCATTCAGAACACCCAGAGAGAGATATACCCGAGGTTAAAGAACCGTATCGTCACGGGGGTACCAAGAGGGGTCAAAGGAATCATCCTCGTGGTCTTCATTCTTCAAGCTTGCTCTCTTGCAGAAAAGAATTAGGGAAATTTCCTGCCCATGGATTCAAAACCCGGTCAATATCAGATCCCTCGTATGGAGACGCTATCTTGCTAGCCCTACGATCTGTGCCAAGGTTACGCGGACTACGGTTACACACTTGTGAAACCGCTGAGAATAGATATTCTGACAGAAATTGTACAGAAACTGTAGCAAGAATCATATTCATCTCCAGAAAACTACAGCAGCCTTCTTTGTCGTTCCGTCCTAGATATGTTTTTGCAAGGTCGACAACGAACGACTAAGCAGAGTCCTAGGATGAGCAACCATGCTAATACTGAAACACAAACCTCCCAATTTGGACTACCCTCGTATAATCTCATCCACGGCGAGAGCCCAGATATTATCTATTTCCTTAAATGACCGGAGATCTACATCCCATCATCGCTATAGGATGAGGCCATTCCGTGTCTCTTCATTCAATAGCTCCCTTGATCCCGATCACGGTTCCAGCACCCAACAACTTCCCGAACAGGCTCGCTCGGTTTCAGGAATATGCATGCACAATTACTTATACTTCGCTATTACATTCCCAGAATAACAACAATAAAATAATAAACTTGCACCTACTCATATCATTGGCCCGTCATATATTTATCCAGATCGACGATGGGAAGCTTAGGTAGTCTTTCCAAATCAGTACAACCGGAGCAGGAATGCTGTTTCTGCCGATGAAGCAAGATGGGGTCAGAGGCACGCTAGGCACCGGAACCCCAGCGATCAGTTGAATGCCGCTCCTGCTCCAATTCCTGCCATATGTTGAAGGTCGGGGGACTTTTTCTAGTGATTTATTAGAGCTTGTGGTTTGTGTAATTAAATAATTCATTCCTGCATTTATCCCAAGTTACTGTCACGGCCCTAGCTCAAACCTCCAAGAAGGTCAGATTCGCAGGCATTTCCCATCAGACAAAGGCTAGAGACTAGACCTAGATTGGAAGGCGGTTTGAATGGCAGAATGCTCAAAGGGGCACCAGACTATATAAATATCTCTATGATATCTCCTATCTTATAATTTATCTGATAATATATAATGATAATAATTATCTATAACCTAAGACATCCCTTCGCGATCCAATCAGCCTCCGCGCTCTATTAACTGATCAGTAATCACTATCAGTAATCACGAACCGTTCCGGGGGTGAAGTACATCCGGATAAGTACTGTAAACAAAGTGACTTTAACATAAATATGAGGATATATATTCATGTTCTGCCTAGCCGTGAAGTCTTCAATGTCCATAAGACAAAGCGATTTTTCCAATCTGTGCTTACCATCAAAATGGGCTCCAGTACCGACTACTCCTACACTTATTCCCACATCCCAAAGGAATCTCCGAACATCGCTTCTTTCGCGAGGAAATATAGACAACTCCGCCTTGCGGCACTGTAGCTCTCTCCAACTTCATTCTCTTCTACGTATGATATCGAGTCGAAATTCACTGACGAGACATGGACCTCGCGCCTCACAGCCCCGGAGAAAGAGACGTTTATTTGTGTCGCGACCCCGCGTCCTACTTCTAGTGATGCAGGTGTGAGGAACGATGGTGATCTAAACGGGGACGATATCTCAGGAGAATGGGTCGCGCAGGTGACTCTCCTAGGCCCATTGTCTGTGTCGGATTTCAGACTGCCGGAAGAGTCAGGACGACCCGCCTGCGATGAAAGTGAGAGTGAGGAACGATGGCAGATGTTGAGTCTATACACTCTCCCTGTACACCGCGGGAGAGGGATCGCGAAAGAGCTCTGTCGCGAGGCGTTTCGATACCTGCTCGTGGAGCGGCAGCACGTGGCCGGCATCCGTGTGCGCATCATGGTCAAGCCGGAGAATCAGGTGACGGTGAGTATGTATCGGAATATGGGATTTGTGGATGCTGGAAGATGTACCCTTGCGGAGGCGTTGCGTGCAAATGGTGATGGGAATATGATTCCCGCAGATGGAGGTGGCGAGAAGTGGAATAAGAGGAGCGGGCTTATTATGATGTTGCTCTTGAGGCGATAGGCCTGGTCGACTATGTTTTCTCGAGCAGATGGTAGGAGGTCATTGAGGAAAGGAAAGAATAGTGCACTCACGCTAGCAATAGGAAAGTGATGCCAATCCCGAAGCTATAGGGGAGATTGATTCAGACAGAGATAAAATGGGGCTTGGATAACTGAGAAAACAATGCTGTTTGTAAACGACATATCATATATGGATCGATATATATCCTAGTGCTTTGCATGAGATAGGTTGAACATGTTGAATAGAAAGACAGAAAGGATATACAAGGAGGGATGGTGAATCCCAACATGTACTCGAGATAAATATGTAAACCAACTGTGATGTTAATGAACACCATTCGTCCTATTCACCCCATTTGTGTGTTCCACAGGTACATCGTCCACAATACTGTTGGTAACTGGTACCGGGAAATCGATCTGGTCATCATCCAGGTAATCAACGTTGATGGTCTTGTCCTTCTCGGCCCTAGTCCAGCCATCGCCGATCCAGCCATTAGGATTATCGTTAACGTATTGATATTCGAAGTCCTCCCATCGTGGATAGGCAAGGACCTTCATAGCGTGTAGTGAGGAGCCTAAGGACAGTTAGTAAAATGGGTATGACCAACAGGGCGTTTCTTCGTGTTACAGAAGCACCAAAAAGGACTTACCCGGCCATACGGCGTTGACCCTTCCATCTTCGGTTCCGCCCTTGTACCAGCTGCGACACTTCATGGTAAATACGGTCCGTGAGAAGTAATTATCGCAATACTTGGTGAAGCGCTCGACGGCTTCTCTTCGGACGCTCATGGCTCGAACGTTGTCACGCTGCATCTTAGCAACACATTGTGTGAAGTAATCTATTTCTTTCTCGATAAGAAGGAGCAGGTTTCCGTCTCCTAGTGCCGCATTGGGACCCAAAGAAAAGAAGTAATTAGGGAAGTCATCCGTGGCCAAAGAAATGTACGTTTCGGGGATCTTCTTCCACTTATCGGCTAGGGAGACACCATTTCGCCCAATAATCGGGAAACGCGGAGTAAAACTCGTGTCGAAACCTGTCGCGCACACTAGGAGGTCTATGGGTCGATGCGTTCCGTCAGCAGTGATAATGCCTGTCTCGTCAACCTTGACAATCCCCGAGGTTATGACGTCGACTTTGTCGTCTGTAAGGGCTTCAAGGTAACCTGGGCCAGGTGTGAGTCTGCGACACACTGGAGGGAAAGATGGCAGCAGATCGTCTAGAAGCTCTGGCTTCCTTGCCAATCGTCGCTTCATGTTCTGCAGGAATGCCTCTCGGGCCCCGAGCTGCTCGGGTGTACCCTGTATGGTTACACCATGGACGGACTGCAGCTCTAGCTCGATATCTGGGAGCAATTTAGCATTTTCATTGCCATTAATAGCAGAGTATTAGCTCACCTTTCCGGAATTGTTGATAGACTTCGGGCTTCTTCTTGAATGTTTCTATTTCTTCGGCAGTGAACGAGACTAATGGATTCTCAGTAAACGAGCTTAACAGAGATCGGTCACTATGCTTACAGTTCTCTAGATTAGCACCTCTCTGGTCGACCTTGTCTCGCGCAAAGGTGGGAGACAACCACGTTCTACCGCGGATATACTGATCGATGTGTATCACATCAGGAAGCATCGCAGGAACAATTTGAATGCCACTCGATCCATTACCTATGACAGCCACTCTCTTCCCCTTTGTGGGCATTAGCAGACCGTTTTCAATGCTCTACTGTTGTCGCAAAATAAAATTACCTTATAATCATAGCTCTCATCCCAACTCGCACTGTGCATCAGTTTGCCTTTGAAATCGTGCAACCCGGGAATCTTCGGCCATTTCCAGTCATTCAGAGCACCCGTGCCCGAAATAAGAACGTCGCAGGAATCTGCCGTCCTGGTCCCATGCTCGACGTCTTCGACCTAATTTTTCGTCAGTATCAACATACCATCTCTGGGACGTCAAACAGCCCACCTGAAGCAACCACTTTGACTTCTCTTCATCCCAGCGAGCATCCACTACCTTGTGGTTCAATCTGATGTACTTCATGCAGCCATACTTTCGAGTAATGTCCTTCCAGTACTCATGAATTTCCTTGGCAGACGCATAGAACTGTGACCACTCTACATTGGGTGAAAATGTGGCTTGGTAGGTGTGCGCGGGGATATCTTCAAGCCAAGCATCACTGTCAATTCCCGAGCCAGGTTTCAAGATAGGCTATAAAACATACCGCATGCACACCCGGGATACCGGTTCTCGAACCAGGTACCACCAATATCGGCGTTCTTCTCGTAAACACATAGATCCAGGTTTGGAATTCTCTGGGTCAGTCTTATTGTGGCTAAGATCCCAGAGATTCCCGCACCCATAACAACAATCCGTAAGGGTCGGGATTCGTCAATAGACCGCTCTTCCAGGATCCATTTCTCCTCTCCTTGAAGAGTCGGGGGAGTCTGAAAAGTCTCCTCGACCTTTGTCGGGGAGCTGTTCCGGGAACCCCCGAATAAGCTGGAAAGACGACGTATTGAAGGCATCGGTTGGCCGGACGTGGCAGATATCGTTTACTTCTGTACACCTTGTACTCAGGAAATGGCAGTCTAATAACAAAAGAAAATGCAAGGTACACCGCGACGTGACTAGAACGATATATAAATGTAACGCTTGAGCCTTCAGCCTCAGATCCAGATCCATTTCTCCTTCTTTGCCAAGTTGACACCCATGTCGTTCATTGGCGATCCGAGAGCTAATTCTATACTAGCCACTCAAGGCTCTTCTCTTTGGACAGCCCGAGGGCTATGGTTCCTAGCGCCCGGTCCATAGTCGAGACCTGCAACGGAAAATACAAGAATCCTACCATTTTTCCTCGGGGAGGACTATGGAGCACGGTCTAGCAATAGACTCTACACAGATTCTAACATTGATGTGGATTTCTAGCAAACATGTGGGTTTCGGGATTACCCCCATTAAAGTTCACCGTTACTTTCAAACTTTCCTCAAGCCCGATTTTACCCCACAAGTGCGGAGATTTCACTTGCGGGGCAATTTAGAACTCTTTGGTTTCGCTGGGGGTTACCGGAAATAACCCCAATTCACGGAATCTGGCCCTTTTCACTTGTGGTGGTGGTTCTATAGTCTGTATGGTCAGGTAAGTGGCTATAAATAATAGGAGTACTCGTTTGGATCATAGCGCGCCTCCTAAATAACTTGCAGCTGTCACGAGACTCGTTACGCTGAACAACGACGACTGAACGAAGCCTTGGAAAAACGTGGCACTTTGATGGAAGCACTTACGGCTGAGATATCTTTGCCCAGATTTCTCAGATGCGACACATCTCCTCTTTCTATTGATATTCTAGAGTTGCAATAATTTTCCGCTTCCTATCTCATTTGCGCGTGACATCGTCCCGGAAATCGGGCAGGAGCCGTATAATTCTTCTTCCATCACGCAGCATGACATTCAGCGAACCAGAAGGATAAATCTCGTATTTGGCTTCCGGGCATTCCCAGTCCTAGTGGAGCCTTGGTGTCACGTATTCATATCCGCATCTCAGGTAATAGTAGTCGTTTCCTTCGTAACATAGGTCATGGGCTGCCACTTCTCCCCTATCCCATTGCAGTCGCTCCAAACAGAGACGGAAGAGAGTTCTGTAGCTTCATTGATGATGAGATAATGAGTGTCGATGATTTCGATTAGCTCTCAGAGCATAGAAAGCCCGCGCTCTTTCTGTCTATCAAGACGGGACAATCCTAGTCCACGCTAAGAACGATAGTAACATACCCACTAGTTCCGTCTTCCGTCCACATACTAACGCGGTGAAGTCCTCAATTTCGCTTGGCCTCCCTCGGCTGGTCCTGTTGGCCAAGGGGATTTCCCGAATTCCGGTGTTGCGTTGAGAGAGCATAGGAAAAGCGGGGGATCTGCACCCTGAGCTGACACAGCATTACGAAAGTCCAACAAATCAACGGGTTTTCTATTTTGGAAGAGATCCAGAGTTCCGTGAGTGTTGTCCCTGGCCACCGCAGCCAATCATACATTGACTAAACGCCAGAAAGAAGCTCACCAAGACTCATCAGTGTTCGAGATAACTGGGGAACAGGAGAAAATTAAATGGCTTCTAAGCAATTGCTAATATGGATGAAGACTCCATCTCCATATTTGCGGGGTCTGGAGAAACGAACTTCCTAGACGGTTGCTGGCATTCAAAAGGAGCCTTCTGGCAATGAAGAATATTTCCTGGATGCATCAGAAATCGTCAAGGCCACGTTGATTCATGTGCGCCGTGTACATTTAGCAACTTAATTCTTCTATTGAACGATCATAGCTTCATATCCAACATTCAGTACCAGCAATGCCTGTGTTCACAGAGTACGTTTCCTCTTCCCGCGAGCTGAGAGTGCTCCCTTTGTTTGCTCCTCCGTTACCCCGTCTTTCACCCAAGCATACCTCGGATGGACAAGGGGAGAAGTATGAAGTCGTTATCTCAGGGGTAAGTAAATTATTCTGTTTCTTAATATGGTAAATAGTAAATTAATCTCGCTCATGGTGGGTATGATGGTCAACAGGCTGGACCCTCTGGTTTGATGTTGAAATTGCTCCTTGCTCGATACGGTCTCAGCGACGACTCTCTTCTCTGTGTTGATTCAAAACCGACCACACTGAAGTCCGGTCAAGCAGATGGTCTTCAACCGCGGACGCTCGAGGTTCTGAAGACACTGGGTCTCTTGGATGAGATCCTGTGCGAAGGATGTCAGTTGTGGGAAGTCGCCTTTTGGAATCCCTCAGATGATAAGAACAAGATTATTGAGAAGACGTCAATCGTCCCCGATGTTGCAGTCCCTGCTAGATACCCTCATGAAGTCACCATCCATCAAGGAAGGATAGAGAGAATCTTGGAGACGGATCTGCTACGATACTCCAAACAAGGAGTGCAGAGGAACAGCAAAGTGGTCGACGTCAAAATCGACGAGAGAGGTGATCCTGAGTATCCTGTCGTGGCGGAAATTGAGACCGACGGATATCACAGGACGGTGCGCTCAAAGTACCTCGTGGGAGCTGACGGAGCACACTCTGTCGTGCGACGATGTATGGGTCTAAAGCTAGAGGGTGAATCGACAGACCATATCTGGGGAGTGGTTGATCTAGTCGTGGACACCAACTTCCCGGATATCAGGAGACGCTGCGCCATACATTCTCCAGCAGGTTCAGTGATGGTGATTCCGCGTGAGCGAATCGCAACCGGTGACTATTTGACCCGTCTATATGTCCAGGTAGATGGTCTCGCGAAACCAGACAGTGACCAGACGCTTATCGGAGACGACCAACAAAAGGAGGAATCAAAACTTCGAAGAAGCCAGGTGACTCTTGAAGGAATTTTCAAACAAGCTGCGGAAGCCTTCAAGCCTTATTACATCCGCCCTAAAGTGGACGGCGCAGTCGACTGGTGGGCAGCATATCAGATTGGCCAGCGGGTTACAAATCAGTTCAGTGTCAAGGACTCGAAAGGCGTGAACCGAGTATTTATCGCAGGGGATGGTCAGTATTGTCTGGAATCCGTTCTTCATGTACATCAATTGCTGACTGGTGCCTGTAGCTTGCCATACGCATAGCCCTAAGGTATGCCAATGAGGATGTCTTATTATCCATTTGGCCTCCTTTATTAACATTTTTTCAGGCCGGACAAGGAATGAACGTATCCATGATGGATTCCTATAACCTGGCATGGAAGCTTGCATATTCTGTTAATGGCCTGACTCCCACCAATCCTGGGAAGGCAGACCCAATATTAGACACATACCATATAGAGCGACATACGATCGCTCAGCAACTTATTGAATTCGATAGAGCCTTTTCCTCCATGTTCTCTGGGAAGATTGGTACAGCAGAGGACGGCGTCAGTAAACTGTCCCACGACGAGTTCCTAGAGGTATTCAGCACCGGCAATGGTTTCACCAGCGGCTGTGGAATCGAATATCCAGACAACATGATTGTTGAAAAGACCCTGACGAAAGCCGTTCAAAACCCGATCCACGGAACAGACTACTTGGGCGGGATCCTCAGACCTGGACGGAGAGTATTGAACATCAAGCTGAAAAGACACTCAGACGGATATCGCCGTGACTTGCAGGACGGTACGTATTCAACCTTTTTTTTGGTATTCAAAATCCATGCAATTCCTCTGGAACGCTCCAAACCTCCAAACTAACTCTCTGTTCCTCAATCGCAGATCTTCCTTCTACGGGTCGTTTCCGCCTTCTCGTCTTGACATCCAACGACCTTCTTGACCCGCATGGCAAGTCCTCCCAAGCCCTCTCCGCCATCAGCACCTCCATCCTCTCCCGCTGTCCCTCTTCCCTGATCGAGCAGATCGTCATCCACCCCAAACTCCCCCAGACTACTTTCGACTGGCAAGACATCCCTTCAGAGATCAAGCTGCACTCTGAGATGCGGTTCTACAGCGGCATTGCCATCGATGATGCGTATACCACCTATGGAGTCGATGCCAACAAGGGAGCTATTGTAGCTGTGAGGCCAGATGGATACGTTGGCATTATTGCGGCGTTAGAGGATGTCGATAGGATCAGGGAATATGCCGGTCGGTGTGTGAGGTTGCAGGCGTGAAGTCTCATCTTACTTGAAGATTACATACATGTACATCGGACATTCATAGTAGATGGGAAACATAGAAGATTTTTAATATGGCTTGCTAAGACTATGAACGGATTATTCACTTGATGGTAGGCCTTATCCATACGTCACTGCCAGGGATAGGTTATGAACCCGAGGAAGTATTGACCCCCCCGGCCAGAGCTCTTGCGTCTGATGTCTAAATATCGGACTAAGGACAAAAGGGGTTGACCGCCATCATTACTAGGTCTTCAACACCGCAGACAGTTTAATTCTACAGGAGAATTCCACCTCACACATGATATGGCAGTCTGGGCCGACGTCAACTCAGGGGAAGGTTTACTGATGAAATGCTGCCTATCTGGTGGCATCTCCAACTAATTATCGAACCGGTTAGCCCTTAGCACTAATACTGCTACTAGTATTGTGTTGCATAGGGGACGGAAGTATTTGGTGCCGAGTTCCGGATCGAGCACGGATGAATACGCTCATGTTTAAATCCGGTCATAGGAAGACCTCGTATGCCTTTGATCTAGTATTTCCTCTTAAGGAAGATCGTGCAGATTGCTGGATTCAGACGATTGATCTCATCAGATCTCGATGGATCTCAGGAGTACGATCAACGTTTATCTATCGCGTGTGTCCATACGTTTTCTCGTATGCCTTCCCTCTACGACGTCAACAAATGCCAACATTGAACGTTGCGTGTTCCCCCGCACAAAAGGTTTTGCTAACGGTAGTTCGTCGCTTGTGGTGACGAAGGCAGAACCGAGAAGATCCGTCCACGCTTAGCAGCCAGTCGACCGTTTCGAGAAGCACGTCGTCTCACCGCCCGAGCGTAGTCCGTACTCTATGGAATAATAGGATGTCTACGAGGGTCTGTTCCGCAGAGAATAAGACCCTGTGCTGCAGATCCTGTTCAAAGACGTGGCCGAGAAGTTGGGACCACGATCGACTACGCCCGTCCGGGGAAATCACAGGACAGCAGTGTGAGCAGTTGCTCTTCACGGAAACCTCCAATCCAGGAACTCCTTGTCCGCATCAGACAAAGCGATTGATGATTCTCCTGAGTTCCTCTTCGGTGCAAGGAAAACGCGAGGTTCGAGACCGGCGCTAGAAGCTCCGTAGCCTCCGCAGCTTCCGGTCAGGAGCCACATGGGCTAGACTGGTGTCGATAGCTCCGACGTAGCGCCCCATCAGCAAATTATTGATCATCAGGGGGGGGAAAAGAAGAGAAATTGTAGGAGAAAACGCAGATTCTCACATTGGAACCAGGCAAGAAGTTTGCACCCTTCAGTGATGCGCGCGGTTTCGCATGCGGTGACACATAACATGCGATCGGATAGCGCCAGGTCCAGTTGTCAATCAGGGTTCCAGGGCCAATAACGAGGGTTACATGCATCTAGGCGCTAAGAGAGCAAAAGGCATCCTCCATTAAGGTTGGTTGATCAAGAGCTTAGATTCGTCTGGGCGGCTGATGTGCCTTTATGACTGGCTAGAAGTCACTCTCTTTGGTAACTCTCGGTACAGCCGCTCTCTCAGACCACGGGCCATTGGTGTTTTTCCAGCCCCCAATGACTTGTAAAAGCGCCTTAGGACGCGAAAAAGGTCGACAGCTGGAAGCCTCCTTACTGCATGTCTTGCTTCAGTTGTTCTCACTCGCAGGACCACCGCTGTAGATGATAAGCTGTCACCGGATCTCACTCCACGTCTCGCTCGGGGGATCAAAAAAGCGGTCGAGTGTGGTCGGTGGGGCATCGACACCTAGTCGCCTTCTCATGGTGAGCGTCGAGTCGTTAACTAAAATTCACTACTACTGGCAAGTGAAGTGGAGGTGTATCGGGCCGGAGCGCCATTTGTCTCTCTTTTTAAGTGTCTCTTCCACTGGCGAGTGAGCGGCTTACCATGTGTTTCCGTATTATACTCTCATTTAAAAGACTAACGGGCCCTGAACTGCTGGGGTAAGGCCTTCTTGTCGCCCTGTTAAGTCTTCACAGCTGCAGATTGCCATTTGCGAGATCAGACTGACGCGCTAGAAGCTATCTTGGAGACACCCCGCCGTGTTGTCACTGATAACGGAGATCCCGCCATATACACCACCGTGCCAGATCCAAAGTGGCTGTCATCTTTTCCATCCTCCTCGGGTCCTCAGAGATCTTCAGACAGTGAAGGGAAAGGCAAAATAAAGATAGTGGACGACAATGTTGTCCACTGGATATAGGATTGTGTCGTGGTAAAAAGCAGAGGCTGGGTTTGTGTCAATAGATACACCCAACAACCAGACAGGCCGCTTTCCGCCTCCTCCACATCAGATCACACAAAGAAGCGAGACTCTCAGGACAGCTGAGGCCTTGACGGCTCTCATCTCTCTCATTACAGTCTGAATCATGACCCGTTTACGAATTTCCTTTTCTGCATCATCATGGCGTTGGATTCTGCTTGTCATTACTTTCATTTCTCTCGGTCGACTGTCGATAGCACAAGACAATGGTCAATATGTCACAACAAAGGATGCAAATGGCAATACGATCAAGCTCGCAGTCAACAGAAGACCAGCATTATATACACAGGATTTCGGTGATTGTCAAGGCGACTCCTTGATCAATGTGACCCGCTTCGACGGTGCATTCTATAAAGACAATATGACGGTAGCCTTTAACTTTGAAGGCCAGACTTCAATTGAGCAGGACACCGTGATGCGTGAGTCTGCCGTTTGCTCAATTGTGATGCTCCCGGAGGACTAATATTGATATAGTTTACATTGGTGTTTTCGCATACGGTGAAAGCAGATTGACCTTGACCTTCAACCCCTGTTCTGCCAACATTAACAGGTCTGACATACACCGTTTTTGACTTGGGTGCGGAACATGAGATGCTGATCTAGTTACAGCCTATGTCCTATGAATGCCAGTGTCCCTATTCAAGCCAATGGTGTCATCCCAATTGGTTCCTCCGAGCTCTCTGTTATACCGTCGATAGCTTACACCATTCCTGATTTCGAAGGTCAAGCTATCTTGCGAATTTTCTCGAACTTGACCGAGTCCCAAATCGGCTGCTATTCTGCGGTACTAACTAACGGTGCTTCGTTTGGGCAACCAGCCGCCGTTAGCAGTATCTTAGGTGCTTTCACAGTGATAGCACTCATTTCCTCGGTCCTGGTGTCGATTTACGGCTCCGACGTTGCCTCAACACGGAATCACTATGCGCATTCTATCTCGGTCCTCGTGGTCTTCGCTGTCTTCCATCATATTTACTTCACGGGTGCCTTATCGATGAATTGGCCAAGTGTGCTCGTTGCCTTCTGGTCGAATTATGCCTGGGCTGCCGGGTTCATATACATTGAGCACATGCAGAACTCGATCAATCAGTTCCTTGGGAGCAACAAAGGCAATATCAGTGTTGTTGGCGCTGCAGCTGCTGGTACCACTGTGAGCGACGTCGGAGGTGGTTATGATATTTCCCAGATATACAAACGAGCGACGTCCGATCTGAGCAATGCTGCTCCAGCCAACAATTTTTCTCTTTCTGAAAGACTAGGCCATGCGCTGAGCAAACGCTCGGATTCCAACTCTACGGACAGCTATCCCTGGCACGGTAATCCGGTGAAACCGGGCCTACCATTGCCTGGGAACTATTCTGGTTTTGCAGGTACTCTCGCAGAGGAAAACATCCCCGCATCGAACGCTTTTATGACAGGCCTGATCTGGTTCCTGATATTGTTTGTTGGAGTCGCCGTGGCCGTCATCCTGCTAAAGTCGGTATTTGAACTGCTTCATCGCATGAAGATTGTCAAGACGGACAGACTATCCTATTTCCGGGCTCACTGGCTGCGATTCCTTGCAGCAGCTCTGCTAAGGACCATCCTCATTGCTTTCTACATGATGATTTTCCTGGCATTATTCCAGTTCACCCTGGGCGGGTCAGCAGGCGTTACTGCCGTCGCCGCCGTCGTATTTGCTTTGTTCCTGGGCGGCATGTGGCTCGTCGCGGGTTATGCCCTGTTCTATCGATTAAGAGCTGGGAAACTCGTGTCGGAACCAGATCGGCTATTTTTTCAACGAAAAACTGTGCTGTGTTGTATTCCATGGTGGAGTGTGCATCGCAAAAGCCAACTCGACGAGAAAGAAACGGAGATTCCTTTTTCAGGCTCTCTGCCATGGTGGAGAATTCATTTCTCTCCTGTGTCTAAGCAGTCCGTCCATGAAGATGAGGAGTACCTCAAAAAGTTTGGGTGGCTTTTCGCTCGTTTCAGAAGGACCAGATGGTTCTTCTTCGTGATTTGGCTTCTGTATGAATTTGTCCGCGCTTGTTTCTTTGGTGCAGCTGCTGGCCATGCCTTGACCCAAGTCTTCGGAATCCTCGCGGTCGAGTTCATCGCTCTCATCGCTATAATCTGGATGAGGCCTTTCGAAGCAACCCGTCTCAATGCGATGATGGTATACTTCCTAGGATTCAGCAAGGTCTCAACGGTGGCTCTGTCCTCGGCGTTTGATCAACGATTCAATCTTCCCCGCATCCTCACTACTGTCATTGGCATTGTCATCATCATCATCCAAAGCGTGCTGACCATCTTTCTCCTTATCGCCATTGTTATGGGGGCCATCTCAAGCTACATGTCCCTTACACGGTATCAAGAAAAAGAAAAGTTCAGACCGCGGTCTTGGCAGAAGATGCGGACGAAATACCTTAATCACGTCGAGAAAGCAGCAGCAGATCTACCTCCGCCGCCTCCGCCTCCTCCGCCAATCCCAGAAAGTCCAAAAGAACCTTCGTTCAACGTTTGCGCGGTGCAACGTATTCCTAAGATTGAGGACGAAGATGAAGACAACATTGCACAGCGGCAGAGTATGGAGATGTCTCGAATGTCGATGTCTGATGATGATCAAATCGCGCCGTTGAAATTCAATAGACGGTCTATGATGTCAATCCGTTCTCACGTCAGCTATTCAAGTCTTCCATTCGGTGCCAGACCCTCCCGCGCAAGCTGGAATAGCCACGACTTCGAACAGTGGACAGAAGATAATCGCAGTAGTGAGGTTTGGAGCGACAGCGGGTTTTCAGGGCCTAGTCATAGCCAGCCTATGGGTCGACAGCGAGATAGCAGTGGATCACTGCGCGAAACGGTACATCGTGGAAGGTCACCGCACCCAGATACGATGTCGGTCTCTTCGTCCATAGGACCCAGTCGTGCAACAACTCCTAGGATCGTGTCACCAGAGCCAGGGTACCTGAGAAGATCGAGGAGTGTCTTAGATGACGTCGAAGAGGATGATTCTCTCTCCCAGACTAGTGAGGTCGAGGACCGCGAGACATCCCCGAATCATTTTGTCGGCAGATCAGAAGGCGATCTACCTGAGATAGCAGAAGAAGAGCGTACTGAGGAACTCAAGGAGCACCATGCCGCTCACTAGATTGATGGCTTTACTGCCATCTTCATGTCTGATCAGAAACTCCGTCACTGGTCAAGAGACCCTTACATCCTTTGGTTAATTTACACAAATATTCTATGCCTAACACTGGCATCATAAACTACTGGCTTCTAACGGAGTGGAGGATTGCTTCTGCCCGAGAAAGAACGCCACCCATCTCTTAGAATCACTTTCAGCCGTTGGCTGCTCTCATCATCGCTGTTATCTTTTTTGTTATCAGATCACAGGCAGATAGTTTAAACACAGTTAGACTACAGGATACCCACCATAGGTTTATTAGAGTTATAATGCAGATGTCAAATCCCGATGATATTGAACTGTTACAGGTTTCCTGCGATTAACATAGCATGATCATCACATGAGCTTGCTAGACTCGGCTACTAATCGATGCAAAAGGTATCCTGATGTCCGCTGAAAGTAATACCATCATCTTTAGTTAAACTTTCCCATGATCTTCTTCACCATCAATGCCGTATATACACCCGATCTCTCTCCAGCATCACTTATCGAACTCCCGGTAGGAGCTCCAAATTTCTCTCTGTCACGGTCCATAGGTAATCATATACTTCTCGAACTATGTTCCTGTGCCATATAGCGAATGGGAAGTAACCATGGGATTCTATCATCTTCTATTTCGTATAGGTTATGTGTGATCTGGGTCCCATATTTGGATTATCGATTGGACATACGAAGTATGATCGCACTCGCTCTTCACTTAGCGTTATCTAGATGAAATTATACACAGATTTAAATCATATATCTTTGTGCCGATAGTATCTACGTATAATTGTGGGGTCTTTACGAATGCGAAGGGTATGTGCTTTTCATGAAGTGGTTGAGTGATTGAATCTGAAAATATATATATATTCATGAATCTATATACCAGCACCTTATAGAACTCATAAATAAACATTCCAGAGTACTAAATTCTTTACTGCGAAATTGATCGTATCTCAATCTGTTCTTGTCATAAAACATGTCTAGTATTTCCCTATGCAGTTCCTCTATAACTCTCGTCTAGAAGATGATGGGAATTCATTTACCCCAAAGTACGAGTAGATTGTCTATCCTCTGGAAACACGCAGTATTACACATACGAAAGGGACAGATCACCTTCTTTCAAAATAAGAAGTTGATCACTGTTTTTCCCTCCCTCTCTTTCTTTTTTTTACTTCAATCACAAATAAGACATGCAATTGCTTCCCTCCTCTACGCCCCCACGCTTGGACCTCTGACAGGGAGCACTTATGAGGCACAGCTTACGGCATACTACGTCTTCACACATCATCGGATCGTAAAAGATATCCGAATCTGGACACCAACGCCGAAACGTCTGACGAAGATATGGGACATTATTGTAACAGAAAAAGAATAAGACAAAATGAGAAACTTAGGCAGTGGCTATTTTGAGTGAAAATCGTCTACGCAGTAGTTTCTGATGAAAGGGGAGGTTCCAAGTCGAAATTCCGAGTCCGTATGCCGAGGTTGTTTCTCTATGATGGCCCCCTGTCTCGGTTCGATGTTCAAAATAGGTGATAGCTGAAGCTGTATGAGGCCTAAACACCGCTAGCTGTTATTCTTGGCGTGCCGTAAGTGCTATCCTGTAGAGCCTGAGGTAGTAATAGTATCGGGTACTATGCACGAGACACTCTTTAATCGGCCTCGGCTTCGTACTCAGGTGTTGAGTTCGGCCGTTAGGTAGCGACTAAAGCTAGTGACTATGTTTCAATGCAAAGATTCCTGGGTATAATTGTTTTTTAGTCTTTTTCGTAATGCCTGAGTAAGCTGTGGCCGTTTTAATGCCTCTTCTAAACAGGGTTGTTACCCTGTGGAGTGTGGAAGTGTCTCTGATCGATAATAATAATACTGAAACCTTATTGTTTAAAAGATGCAATACTGCAGCGACCATTTTTGGTGCGACAGGGGCTTTGATGACTCGGCTATTGCTTGCATTCTCGGAGTTGCCGATAGATCCTGTACTCCAGACCCTGGAGGCTCTACCGGAGGCCTGACGCATGATTTTGGCCCTGAACTTGTTTGATCAGGAACTGTGAATGTTGGAAACAAAGCCATTGGAGTGAAGATCTGCACCTGCGTGTCCCCCCTTCATGCAAGTCCTAAACGCATCACAGTTCCTGTTTCTCGGGTTACTCGAACCTTCGGGTGATTATCCTCTTTGGGCGTGATCACTGGTTAGGGTCGGAAAGGGCTGTCGGGTTGAAGCGATCACTTTTTATCCTAAAAGAACACATTATTGATAATCCTTCCCCGTCTTACGTGCAAATGACTTGCAGCTGGCGAAACACGCTTAGGATCATTGGCACTTGGCCTCTGCGTCCATCCCGCTCACGTGAGATGTCATGAAGGGTTTCGTCTGGATGCTTCGCATTAATTCCAGTCGATCTTGCGGTCCTCTGTCAATTATCCACGAATGGGTTGGGCTTCTATGGCTGGCCTAATTCTGCGGATTCGAAAGTGAACTGGAAACTCTATTAATCCACGAGTGTATCGTCATTCGTCAAGAAAGACGATCCTTCTTGACACGCCGCAGTACGGGAGGGTGGCGGGAAAATCTTCGTCTTGGCCTGGTTGGGGTCTTTTTTTTTGACCTTCATTGCGGCGGATTAAAGGCTGCTGAAAACATCGAGGGAATATGTACTCCATTAAGGAGTATAGTCGATGTCGCTGCTGCTAATATTTGCCTAAGTTTTGGGATTCTTGCTGTAGATATCCCGTTCGGGCCATCACGACACGATTGTTATTCGGCCCTCACGGAACTGGGGAAGGCTGAACAGATGAAACAGCTAGAAGGGCTGCTGAGTCGGTTGTCAACGTAGACGTCATAAGCCTCGAGCATCGGCTGCACCTGCAGCAATCCCTGGCTGCTAGTCACAGACGGTGGCACCCAAGAGAGCGGATGTCGGATGGTGATCTGAGACCCTATAGTAGGGAATCGAGTCCGGGAAACCCTGGAAACCCTAGAGACCCTGCTCGAGATTTCCTTCCCTTTCCGGAACCCACCTAGGGACAGATTATCTGGAGAAGAAGTCAAGCGGGATGCCGGTGATCATCTGTTTCAGTATCATCTACGATGTAAAAATTTCTTCCATAGAGAACCGAAGTGACCACCGAGGTTAGAATTACTAGACAAACTAATCTAGGCTTGACGCCTTGATATCAGCACTTGAGATCGAGAGTAGAGGAAAGCAATCAGTCAAACAAAGCGGATCGCGGTACCAGAAGACGTGACTGACCGAGCACTATCCAAGCCTCTGTGACAGGCGGGGCCTTGTCGCAGCGACTCAGACAGGTAGAGATTCTCCACTCTTAAGCAGTCTCACGAATTACTTGGTAACCTCAGCATGAATTGGCGTGAAACGGCAAGTAGACAACAGACTCCAAAGCAGTAAGATAGCATTATCTGAATATTTCTGTACCATACCGTTAAAGTTTGAGGTCCTCGAAAATTAGTTTTACCTCTGAAAAAGGCGAACATGTTAATTTCGCTGCAGTACCACCACCATCATCGGCAAGTGGCTTTGTTCTGCTTCCCGTGTATGTGCGTGAATCTAACCGAGAGAGGTCGGATACCCGGTGTGCCTACGCCACAAAATGGGAAGCACAGACTGGGGTAAGTGAAGGAGTAAAGGTGGACTGCAGCCATTTTGACACAGACCACGCGGTTAATAGATGTGGAGATGGAAGGGAGGGAGACTGGAACATACGAAGAGAACTTTGCGCATTTCAAGGTACAGATGGTGGAGAACCATTTAATGACATGGTCGCGCATTTATTATACTGCAAAAAGCCTCATCTCCTCTTAGGAAGAAAATGTGTCCCGGCCCCAGCCGAGGAACCAAGGAGATCGCTAGAATAGAGATGAACAAGTAACTCCGTATAAGGATCGTCAGCTGACCCATATTGTAAAATATGCGAGGCTTCGCGAACACGCGAACAGTGCGCTGGACCCAAAGACTGATGGTGTTGGGAAAGCAAGACAGTTGGTTCACTAACATTATTGTCCATGGATTTTAACAGGGCTCTTTTGAATGTGGATGTCTGGGGGCCTCATTCCCTAGACCTAAGGAGCTTTCAGATTACCACCCTGTAGGGGTACACTCTGACGTTACAACGCTCCATGGAATCGAAGAGTTTAATAGGCGTCGAGTGTGGAAAGATACTCTAGGTGATGAGCATGATGTACACTGCAGAAGCGATGTACTGACTAGCCGAGCTTGAAAACAGCGGTCCCAAACCGCAACACGCGGCTTCCCTACGTTGACTGATATATGGGTCATGCGTATGATCACATATCGCTTCCAACTGCTCGTTAAAGAGAATTCGCTGGTTGAACGCGCGTCGGATGTTGAAGTCGGTATTTTCGTTATTGATTATTCAAACAAATCTCCCATGCATCGCTTGGGGGTCGGGAACGAATCGAAAGTGATTGCGGTATTTAATACCACTTGCTGACAGGGATGGACTAAATCTTGCGTCGCTCATACTTAGGATTCGTGGCTGGCTTGGACGCATTATCCCAACGTCACGGTTGTAAGCAATTCCAAAAGAGAAAAGCGCAGAATCAGTAGGGAAGATTGTAGTTCAGTAGATTGGCATCTGTAATAACATGATACCTTTTGCACATCCTTTTAGGTGATTGGGGTCCAGAATACTACTGTAGGATCTGAACAGTGCCCGGCTTATCAGATAATCGATGAGTGGACGCGGTATCTTCAGAAGCTATGACCAGACTGTGCCCGTTTCTGAATGGGTAGTTGCGAATAGCCAAGAACACATGCCGAGACGTTCTGCATCTCGCGGACTATTCCCCGTAACGTCTTAGACTCCAAATTCGGACAAACAGGGAGCTCGGGCACCCTATCAAAATTGGCTGACCACAAAACAGAATTACCATAGAATGGCGACTTCAAGGCAAATAATAAGAACACAACATAGATATAGACCCATTAGTTAAGAGAGAGAGATTTTACCATCTTCTTAAGCATATATAATAATTTTAATCCAAGTTTTATAACATAGTCTGACCGAACTGGGGGTTCTAAATGGAATACCCGCTGGTCCATAAAGTTCCTTGCGTGCAAGTATGCATGCCACGGGACTTTGATCTTCAGGGATTCAATACGGAAAACAGATCCGCATACTGGGCTGCAAGCTCTCCTGACATGGTCAAGGAAAAGACGAGGTTTACATGTCTTCCAGTGTGAGCTCCCGGCCTCAAACTGGGACCATCAATCACCACAGTGATCTGGTGAGGCTGAAGGAGGTACAATGCAGGTTGAAGCGCGAGAAGAACCTCGAGATACGGTAACTATTGGGTAAACTATATGATGTAGTCTGATGGGAGAGAAGGATCGACAATGATGAATGACTGCCACATGACTGATCATACGTGGACGGTTCTGGGGTACTTCCGTCGTACTCGTCTATTACAGAATACAAAAGTGGACTGACTGATTAGCTTGGCGTATACTCTCATCAGGCCTCCGCAAGTCAGCTATTATTGTTAGACAGACGCAGTCTCCTATATCCCTAACTTTCTCCTGTATCCTAGATCTGAAAACGGATGTCGCTCCGTTATCCAAGATCCCCATATCCGTGGTTCCATATTCGATACTATCGGAATCCGAGGAAGTGATTATTGATTTTCTCTTAAGAACAGGATTATTGGGACCGGTGATGGATCAGGAAGAGGCGCAGACGCGCATCGGGGTTGATTCCTAACGAGGAATGAATCAAATCTAAAGACAAGCCTCCACGTGAGGCGCAGGGAGTCCAGAACTCATTTTAACTTACTCTGGCACTCGAGTAAAGAGACAGACAAGAATACTGGACGGACCGCTGAAACTTTAAAACGCAAGTGTAGAAATGAGGGACTTTTACGGGACCCCTCCGGCAACCTGCTGGAGAGATCGCCTACTAGTATAGCTCCAGCACTAGACTTAGGGGCCTTCGGACGCCCACCAGCCTAACGCCGTAGGGAGCTTAGGGGCCGCCTCTGTCTGACGTCGCTGGTTATCCATTCGCGCTCCTTAGTTCAGGTATCCCACCCAGCGTTAGACGCTCGATCCTCCTTTCATCTTCTCGCGAATTGACCTGCTATTCCGTTCTCGGCCGTTAGAAGCAGCTTCAAGCCAAGGGTTTGTAATCTCCATGCCCCTGTTTCCTGGTGGTGATCTCACATGCCAACATCGTTACTCAACCATAGTGACGGGTGCATGACCCCCTACTCTGAACAGCCTTGTCAATGCTGTTTTACAATGCTGCACCCTGACGGTGCAGAAACCGACGTATCCTCAGCGCTGGCGCCGTAGTGACTGGACTTGTCCGGAAATAGCAGTCAGGAACCTGGTTTACCGATATCAGGAACATTGACTCGCGTGGAAACTGGACCTCCGGTTGCCAAACTTTGAAGAGTCGAGACGATGTTAGTCACAATGTTATATCGATTCATTGGAATTGTTGACCGCACTTGCGTGTTCCTCTGTCCTTGCTCTAGCATAGGATGCAATTGTCTTAGTTGCCTAACCTTTGACTCTCGGGATATCTCAGTAGTTATAATAGTCATCATCGTGGTAATTATTATGACAGGAATAGCCAGTAAGACTAGAATACGAGTGAATCAGAGGTTACTCCCAGTCTCTCGTGGCCGCGACAATGATGGCAGATGTCGCGTGCAGCATTAGAGAGTGCTGAACTGCCGGGAATCATTATCGGTTTTGTATACTACTCAATTCAAGATCTTCCGAAACACGAAGGCTCTCAGGGAGTCGGAGCCTTGGTGAGTCCCGGTGAAAGAGAAGCAACTGGCTTCTCGAAGGCGTCATATTTCACGATTTCTGCACAGCTAGCAGGTGAATTAGTAGCTACTCGAAACGTGCATCACTGTATCCCTATTCAATGGAGGACGACTCTCGGTGAAAGTCCGCTCTGCAGTCGTCTGTATATGCCATGTCGGGGCAGGGAGGGTATGCAAAAGTGATATCAAGCAGCTCAGACGTTTGAAATGGTTGACGATCACGGCACATCATTGCAGTCGTGTCAAGTTTATCTTTCCTTAGGCCATTCGAGGCTCGGGCAGAAAACGCACTGGCCTCTCCAATTAAGCAGTCTCCCCATCTGGGCCCCGCGACCCGCATTATACGCGCTTGACAATTGAAAAGTACGCAGTACACGTACGAGGCCGCGACGGCTGTCCTAAAACTTTTCTTCTACAGAAGCAAGCTCTCATTTGCAATGGGGATCTACTGACCCGATGGTCTCCTATGACTCTTCCGTTGATTCACAATAGGACCGTTTTCACGAAGATCCGATGACCAGAAAGGGCTTGTGGTGCTGAGAAGAGGGCCATTGATGTGAGCGCTAGTAGACAATAATTCTGAACAGTCTACGGACGTAGGATAGGTAAGTGACGACAGCAGCTGCGTCACACAGACCTCCGAGACGCAGAACAGAGCAGTTACTCCAGAAATAGGATCCTTGAATTGGCTGATTCGGACCGCAGAACCTCCTGAACTATTACTACTTGTCTCGTTTAAGTCCGAACCATCCTGTTCATGGTAATAATGATTATAACGGCCCGGGTGGATCATAATGAACACTACCAGGACGCATAACCCCCCCTGAAATAGATATTTTTTCCTCTCGATGAACTACCGACGCTCCCGTTATAGCATACGGAGCTCCGTACTTACGAAGGTCATCATCGTCGGCCAAGTCCCGAAAAAGATCAGCCACAATCGTTAGGGATCATCAATCCGTCGCGGGTCTCCGTGGATCGTGATGCCCAAGCCCCAGCACTCGGGACAGCCAACTTGCGGATCACTGAGACTTTTCTACTAACCCTGCACTTTCTGGGGCCGTGGGGCCGCATCTGGACACGGCTCGCGGATGGTATTGGGACCAAGGGACTAATTATTCAGGCGATTCTTCGCTTCCACGAGGGACTTAACCTTCTTCGAGACGCCTTCCCGCACCATCGCTCCCTTCCTTGCGGAAGATCATCCCGCCGCGCCTGGTTGCGAAAATCCCTTTAACGCTCTTCGGATGCTGCGCCGAAGCCACACATCAGACAGCATGGACCGGGCTGGAGATCCCCGTTGGTTGCTGAAATCGGAAACATTTCTGGCGGACGTAACCGCCGATGGCGGCCGTGACCGACTTCTTTGCCCTCCTTGGCAGACGACCAGGAACGCATCTCGCTTGTTGAAACTCTTTTGTGGCCCGCATGGCAGTCTAAAAGGAGCCATGCTCCAGGAAATTGATGGCGATCCCCCGTCGTCTCCATTATTACCTGTCTTAGAGCGGAGACCCGCGCACGACGCTTGGTTTCCCCCTGCAAATGTGAGTTCATGCCATGGGCGGGTTTCTTGGTTCATCGTAACTCTCAGACCGTTCCCTCTCCTGGATGATCCAAACAGATCTCCTCTGAAGAGGGAGTATGTCTCATCTGCGCCTGTGGGAATCGGCATACGCAACAAGCCGCCCACTTTGGCCCCGGGCTTTTCAACGGGGATAACAAACAGCCTAGATATTATTGCTGTGATCATTGCCGAATTCTACGTCCAAGGGCAATCATTGCTTCAACCACTAAGGAGTTAGGAGGACGACGACCCTCGGATCACATCAGAGCTACGTATGTAAGTACAAGTGACTGGAAAAAAAAAAGCGGCATCACATATATAACCGCGCAGGTCTTGCATCACTACTCCAGGCGAAGGAGGGGTGAGATCTCTCAGCCGCCAAGCAAGGGCAAATAAGCTGCTGCACTGGTGATCAAGCTGCCAGTGAATCCGTAGGATTTTGACCCAATGATACCAAGAGTTCCAGGGGATGATGGGACTTGGCGTTCGACCATGCCCATCTGCAGTCTACGGCGCGGAATGGACCGGGCAACCGGCAGACTGGTGACCATGGCAAACCCCCGGGTTCGTGTCTGTCACTGGAATCCATGGATTGGTTGACAATACTACGATAAACTCCGGCTCCAGCCTCGGAGCCTCCACACTAAAATCTTCTGCACAGACCTCTCCAACGTGATCGTTCAAAGATTCCCTTCTAGGTAGCTTTGAGGACACCGCTACGCGCAGTGTATCGTTGACCTTCTTGTTGTTCTTCATGGTTGACGCCCATTCCCGAGGCCTTGGCCACGGATCACACTTGGAATGAGGGGAGGCAATGCGTGGCATTTTGCTCAAGGACCCCGAATTGTATCAAGGCTGAACCTAGTTGAATCGGATCCCTCTGTCATCTTCGGAAAGAAAAAGCTGGTCGGACAGCCAACCAGGACCACGGATGGCGATCTGCGCGCTGCCGGACATCAGATCAGTTCATCGCAATGATCAGCCGTTTACGGGGCAAGGATCGTTGTGACAGGTAGGCCAATCTCCACCGGCCAAGATCGACTTCTAGGACGAAAGTCAAGAATGGGACCGCCAACCCATAGGCCATATCGCTGAATCCCGTCCCAAACCAAAGCCTAAAGAGTATCCCATCGCCGTCAGTGGATCTGCACTAATCAATACGTGGCTCCGGAACTCTCATTTAAGCGGTAGTAATACGAACGTTAAGGCGGATGATTGGCAGTGACGATCTTGTCACGGCGAAACAGCCATGTAACTGCACGCCTCTTTCCAGGAGCTGGAGCCTCTTACCACGAGACAGCTAGTAGGGGTACAGGTCCACGTTCTAACCATTCCAAGGCCGGCCGAAAGTCAAGGGTGCGCCACGACCTTACACTTCTGAACTATATGGTTAACGATCCGCATCCTTCTGAATCGCCCCGGTTATCATTTAAGCTTTCGTACCGGGGCCTTGGATGCATTATTACTGTCGAAGCGAATCGAAACGCTTTGGCTTTTCCCGCCCCGAGACTAATAATAATCTACCTCATGTGCCCTGTGCATGTCGGCTTCTCCCGCTCACGGCCCCATATCAACGTGCTCAAGTGGTGTTCTTTACTGCGCCTATCCCAATAATTGATCTCCAACTTTCTCTCATGCTTTGCTAGACCTCAACCACATCATATCACCCTGAACACCTTTTGCTAGCCTGTCCGTTATACCTCCTCGGACATCAACAGACCCAAGCCGTTATAATACTATCCCACTTCATCGGCTTGAAGTTCAACCACCATGGATTTGGCGAATTTGGTTACGAATAACGTGCAGGACGTTGCCAGAGTCTCGTCACATGGCCACCGTCATTCGACATCTCAGATTAGAACATATGAGCAATATCGGGAAGGATCGGTCTCCGATTCATACTACTCGTCAACGTCTACGGACTATGCTTCTCGATCTCCGCAGCCTCCACTATCTCCTCCGGTTGAGGACCATGCCAGATGCTCTCTCCCATCTATCTCCAGCCTCCTTGAGGGAGCTGAGAGATCTTCGATTCCTCCGACGAGTATGTTTAAGCGTCCGCCATATGAGCGTGCAATTGGCCTTGCTAATCCCGCCTCGCAGAACGTCAAAGACAAGATCCCCCTCTCCAGAGGGAACGAGCCTATTCTCACGCTGCTGATCACATCACGATGAATGGCTCGAAAGTTTCCCTGCCTCCTACTCCGCCATTGCGCCCAGACTCCGGATTCCACAGCAGCAGTCATTCTCCGTCTTCCTCGACCTGTTCGCAATTCACGTCATCTTCCAATGCCAGAGCTGGTAGCCCTGCCGGTACTCCTGATGCGTATCATCAACGGCGACAATCCTATGTTACGCTCCCAAGCCCGAGGGAGAGGACATCAATATCTCAGGAATCTCAGCCACGGTACTCTGCGCAGCCGTATGCTTCTCCAGCACCGAGCAACAGCTCGTATACGTCGCCTGTTGAGCCAGCAGCACCAGCTGCGGCCTATTACCAGAGACCCCTTCCAGCTGGCAACTACCACAGCCAGAATTATGGCGCTCCCATGGTCTCCCCAACGCATCCACCGATGATCTCTCCTGTGACTCCTGCCTGGCAGCACCACCACTACTTCCCGCCGTCGAGCTCCACCCCATACCCGCAGAATCATGACCGCTATATCTGCAGAACCTGCCACAAGGCATTCTCGCGGCCATCAAGTCTGCGAATCCACTCCCACAGTCACACTGGAGAGAAGCCCTTCCGCTGCACTCACGTTGGTTGCGGCAAGGCATTTAGTGTCCGAAGTAACATGAAGCGCCACGAAAGGGGATGCCACAGCGGCCGTCAAATGCCCGCGGCCATGGTATAAAGTTACGGCTCGCTGGCTAATGGCAAAAGATCAGGCTTCGATAGCCTTCACTTCGAATCAACGCTAGCACTGCAGCTGCAGCTAGCTGTACATACTTTTTTGGGGTTATTTTTCTTTTGGGAAACCACAGGCGCAAATCAGGGTTTGATCTGAGACTTGGTACTTCAAAAAAAGGCAAATACCCCCGGATTCGGATATCATTTCTACGAGAATTTCCTCTGTTTAGGAGCAATTTTTATTTCGGTCACGATATACCTTTTTGTTTAGGAATTCTCCCTGTGTCTATTATTCTATGTGTATTTTTTTTTCCTGTTCTTTACTCAACACTCCACGACAATTGGCGTTTGTATTTGCTATTATGAGATTACCACCGCCCCTCCCCAATTCCTTCGGTTTGCAGGAAACGGCCACTTTCCTATTCTGTCGTGTTTATACCTTATCCTCTTGGAAAGCTGCATCCCGAAGTTCGGGTCCAGCCATTGAAAGCTGTATGTATGAGTACGTATGGAGAGACGGCCAGATTCAATAGAATGGACGCGCAAGCGTTCTTTCCGATACCAAATCTTCATTCCTTGCCCCTTTTTCTTTCTTCTGTTCTCTTGTATAGGAGATGGTACGTAGCCCCTCCCACTCCGAGTCATCCTCACCGGCATAGCCCCTCAATTATGCTTCATTTGTCTCATTCATAACCCTCACTATCGACGGAGATGCGAACGCCTGTTCCCATAACCATAATCTCGGTATCGGCGTTATCGCAACTAAGGTACTTATTAAGAAATACCCCCGAAACCATCGAAGACGCCACAGATTTCTATTAAAGCCCCCCAACCCACATTTAAACTTCGTCCAGGACATAATAATAATAAACAAGTCAAAGTAGTAGTACGTAGCATGCTACGCAGGCGCCCCCACTCAAATTGCAAACGGCTACTTAGAGAGCCAGGTCCAGGTTCGTGAACTACCCAGAAGGGCTGGTGCAGGCTCGTAACCGAAAGTGAACTTAGTGATGTCGTATTTTCCTCCTGGAAACGTAGCGTTAAATTACAATTATCTCCGTTATGGAATTATGGGTCAGGATCATTTAATTACACGTGGGTAGAGAGAATCCACCATGAAGGTTTAAATGACATTCGAACCCAATAACGGGTGAGAGAGGACAGCTTCGCCCCTTTTCAGACTCCTTGGCGGGGGGGCAAGAGAGGGGAAGCAGTAAAGTTTTGTTACTTGTCTTATAAGAGACAAGTCAGATATGCACAGACGGCAACTCCGAAGAAATAGCGTCGGGAGGCTTTAAAAAAACCGCAGCAAACGAGATTGCTAAGGCCACCGCCGAAAAGTTTAAAATGTGAAAGAGAAGCGCCATCTCGCTTAACTTTGGGACTTGCTGACTTATCCAAGTGGGGGAACTGGGAAATTAAGCAGTCAAGAGACCATATCCCTTTTCTGGGGGCTGGTGATTCTCTTGATTTAACTTATTTCGGTTGTAGTCGACGAGAGTCGCTTCTTGGTCCAATCAAGTGTTTGCTGTGTTTCTGAGCTAGTTAACTCCGTAAATAGTTGAGGACACTTCCGTCCTTTGACTTACCTTGGCAGCCCTTATTACAAGTATTATTTTCTCTCCGTACATGATCGCTTAGGCAGCAAGTATGGTAATATTAGGAGACTTTATCCGGTACTACTGGCACGCTAACATGCGTGTTGAAACATTCCAGATCCGCATCCGGATATCAGCCCGGATCGTCGATCACTGGGATCCTCGGATGCCGCTACATGGAGTATGATCACACGAATTGCCGCTGCCAAGCATGGTCAAACCGTCATAGATAGAGGGGGACCATGGATCAGTGCTGGGTGCACGGCCCTGGCGGGTGGAGATCCGGGAAAATCATTGCTAGAATGCTATTGATAGTACCTTGCGCACTGCAGTTGGTAACATATACGTCTCAATGCCTGATGGGGAGCGGACATGCTGACAGAGAAAGAACCGGCAGCAAAGAGGGTCACTCCTTGTCGAAACAAGGCATTCCAGCTTCTGAGAGATCAAAGCGAGGAGCGCTCAAGGTAAGTTCAGGTGAACGGCCTGATTTCCGGCCGTTGCCCCTCACTCAGCCCATTATTTGGACCCCATCTTGGGGCAACTTTGGTTCTACTTGCGCTTCTCAGTGGCTAGCAAGCACGTTCCATACGCAGAGCCACATGGCAATCCAGACCGATGATCCGGCGGAGAGGGATTAGAAATGCGAATAGGAAGCGTCAGAACACGCGATCGGATCCATCCTCCCCTTCGAATGCGTGGTACTGGGTCGCTCATGGGACTCCTCGGGAGGAGTCGACGGCAGATCTTCCCATGGTCCATGTCATGAATGAAAAAGACGTTTCACAGCCTCCAACTCTCTCCTCTGAATCGTAAAGAAATCTCATTGCACATTCCTTATTCATCTCGGGTCTCGGCTTTCTAGAACCGAGACATGTCGTGGATTTGGAACTACGGGTCAGAAGAGTTCCGGTCCTGATTGAAACTGTTAAACCCGCCGGAGAGCCGGAGGACCGTCAAGAGGGACTATCGACTGTGGCGTGAGAGAGTGAGCAAGATCATTACGGAGAGATGGACGACTCTGGCTTATCCTCCGATCTCCCGCGTGGCTGCGGATTTTGCTTCTCGAAAACACCGGTCATAGCTGGTAAGCGCCACGTCGCATGGCAACAAAGAATGTGACCATTCAAGATCTGCGGCCTCTGTATGCTGACAACATCTGGGGCAGCTTCGGCTGCGAGCGTGAACTCGTAGTGGGGCTTTCGAGAGATCTCTCTCGCTTGCATTTACTCTTTCGGATGAACTAAGGTCATGAATCCTCTAGTGTATGGAGTCGTGGTAGCTGCGCGTGGGGGGTTGCTCGTGGGATAATCCTGGACCCCATTCCCGATGGACAAGCACCTGTTTTTTGGTTTACAGTCGCCTATTAATAATAGATGTCCAAGTGATATGTTTGATACACGTCAAGACGTCGACAAGCATCACATTGGCCCTGTAACGTGTACTAGGTCCTGCTCTGGTAGATACAGGTTGGACCGTTGGAGAATGCCAGCTGACTGGAAATATTGGCAGCCGTAAGTGGATGGAGTCCATCGCTTCGTTGTAGCTCTTTCTCAGACATAACAGGTTCAGCTATGATCAGACGAGCAATCTAGTACCTCTCAGATGCTACCCGATATGAAGATGCACCCTCAATGAAACCCACCCTAGCTGCCTTAATATTACCGTTGTAAAGCACTATGGGTCTGTGTGTTCGTGTACATGCTGATGATTCTTTCACTTATGCTATCTCGAATGTATAGACGCATGGCTGCCTAGATCACTGTCTAACCGTCCAAGTAACGAATGCGGCCGTCACGTAGTAACTGAAGATTAACGTGGTAGAGTATGCAGTATATTGTCCAAAAAGTAATATGTAGGTTTTAAATTTTATACAAACAGTCTATCAAAAAAGGAAGATTCCTCATGTATAGGGGAAGGTCACGGTCATCAAACGTTACCTCACATATATATATATATATATAGAACGGTTATGCTGGACGATGCTCTATAAAATAGGTGTCATCGTTGAAGCACCATCATACCAATCATCCAAGATAGATGACGCCAGCTATACACGAAGATCGAACACATAAACATTAGTCAAATGGATGAAGGGATACAAACCTCCTTAAGTGCCGACTTGTGGCCACTGTCTGAATAGTCGAAGAGTCTTAGGCGTCCAAGTTCAATCTCTCCAAGAGCTTGTCCAGCTTATCCAGGAGAATCTGATAGTTGATCGCATCGCTATCAAACTCATCTCCCGCGATCTGTCCATCCAGAGTCCTTATGATAGGACCATGGTCATGTGGCCTTGTGGGTTTCTGCTGAGCCTCTCGCGCTGCCGGCAAGGCATCAGCATCAACAGCTGCCTCTGCCCAGCTTGGTATGTCAAGTTGCTCAACTCCGTTGGTAATCTCCTTTATGCCTTCATTTACAACATTTGCGTTCTCGATCTCCTCCTCCGCCTGCTCTTCCATCATCTCTTCGAGCCCAGCATCATCGAATCTCAGCCTGAACCGCTCGCTGAGATAAAAGCGAATATCATCGAGCAGCTCGATCGAATCGGTCTCTTGCCTCTTTTGGATACGATTAGCTGACTCCACTATCAGCTCTGCAAATTCAGGAGAATCAATGTGTGCCTCCAGTCTGTATGCCAGGTAACGGGCCCCGAATTCCTCCAGTCGCTGAACACGAGTGAGCCAAGCAGCACGGATAATGTCATAAATATCGATTTCTTCTTCTCCGATTTCACGCGTCTTCGCTGCCTCAGCCTGGGACACGTTACCGCTGCCCAGAGTACTAATAACAAGCGCGGCTTTAGCCTTCAGCTTTTCGATGAAGAGAAGATCAGCTGCAAATAATACATCAACAGCCACATCGAGCCCAAGGTTAGCCTTTTCCGTGTAAAGGAAGGCAAGGACGATCTCGAGAACTTCCGGCGAACAATCAACGTCGATAATGTTCAAATGATCAGTCACCTGGGCTTCCCGAAAAGGCGAAGAGAACATGGTGAGGAAGAACTCTGAGCGGAGAAGCATTGCTCTATGAGCTGGAAATAAAACCGATCTCTGTTTCCGTACATGCTTCACGGGAGGCGCTGATGAAGCCCCGGGGCCAACAGGAATGGAACTCTGCCCACTATCTTCCTGGCTGTCGGGATGTCCCTCCCCATCGGAATCGGGTATTGTTTCGTCAGCTCGAAGTAGGACATCTGCATATATCGCGTTGTCACGATCCCATTTCACCTCATTGACCTTACTTGTCTCAACAATCATCTTGTTTGCAAGAATATTCTCCCGAAACCATGTCTCGAGCTGATGCCGACCTTTGGCAACTTCTGCGGATCTCCGTTGTCTGGCGAGCCTTCTGTTCCCACTATCCACGATGATGTCAATGAGACCCTGGATCTCTAGGTGTTTTGCGATCTTGTCTATACCCGCAAACACTTCTGACTCGGTGAACCCTGTTCCGGGCCCGCTCCTCAATTCACGGGGAGGTTCACCAAGATAAATGTATCTTATTGCTGAAGCAAAGGCCTGCGGGGGAACCTTATTTGGAAGTTTCCATGTCGGAGTGGAAGTGGAAGCTGATAGTTTTCTCCGAAAGTACGGAGACCGCGCAGCAAGAATGAATTTATGCAAGAATAGAGATTCGTCGTCCGCCGTTACAACAATATCGGACGTCTGAGGGTGATCTCGGGTTAGGAGCGAGGCAATATGGGCCGCGAAAGGCTGAAGAGGATCCGTTGACTTGGAATAATCATATTGCAAAAGTAGATTTCGTATACGGTCGTTTAACGCGTTATATAGACATCTAAGTTCAGGAGAAACGTCAGTTATGACAACATCAGATAAAAGGATCACAAACAAGAAGGTGCTTGCCTTTCACCCTGGAATGTATCACGTTCACATAGCGCTCCAGAGTCTAGCAGAAGTTGTACGACTTCAAAGTGGCCACAAAGACTCGCCTTTCTCCTGTTAGCATCCGGATTATCCCACAAAGCTTGTAGTAAGATCCTAAGGAAGTTGTGACCCAGATCCAGGCCACAAGGGACTTTACCAGAATCAGAGGTGTATAGTCAAACGGATCTCTAGCATTGATATTGACCCCTTCTGAAATCTTTTCCTGGCACACCTTCAAGTCGCCAGTCCGACAGGCATTGCATAAAACACGGAAGGACTCGCTGAGATCAAGTGGGTTATCGTCCTTAAGAGCTCCCTCTTTGATGAGCTTCTTCTCGTTATGCAAGCTGACTTCGAGTTGATCTTTACGAAGAAGAACTCTGTCAGACATCTCGAAGGTAACCCGTGTATCCCCGTAAATCCGTCTCTAGGAAGAAAGGAAGCTCAGAGGAGGTTGATCGGGATGCGGGGAGTCTGACCTCTCGGCCACTTTGCGCCGCTTATCGATAAGGATCACGTGCGGGGATCTTATGGCTCGCCACCATACAATGTGACGAAAGGCTTGCACATCGGGAAGAGGAGGAATCACACAGCATATCGAATGAATATCGAAGATAAATGGGATATAGAACTGCAGAAAATATCAATGAAATACTACCTGACGTCGAAATTGATCTCGATGACAGTAGTTCCTCGGCATTGAAAGAGCCGTTGCGCTGTTGGGGATGATCCTCGGTGTTTCCACACCGCCTTCCTGTCCAGGCAAAGAATGCTGTTCCCCGTTGCTCAGCAACGGAGCTTCGACTAAACATCCGCTCTCCTGGTACACTGTCGCATACTCTTCTTTCCTGGCTACAGTTTCAACCCACCTCATGTATCCATGAAAACCTTCACTTCCGATCGTTTAACTAACATAGCAGGGTAATTGTCGCAATTTCAGCTGTTCATGAGCTAGTACTCACCACAACACGACACTCCTCTTCCGGCTACGTCCTGTTCTGCGTGATATAGTCGCTGAGAGGTCAATCTAATTCCGCATCACAATGGCAATTGCATTGGCCGAGGCCGACAAGTATGAGGTATTGGAACGAATTGGTATTATTCTTCTGTCCAGGCAAGGATTCCCCTTCACCTAAAGCTGACTCTCAATAGGCAGTGGCTCCTTTGGAGTCATTCGGAAAGTCAAGCGGAAGTCCGATGGATTCGTAAGGAACTCGCCGCCGTGATTGATCAAGAGATTCAAGGAACGCTAATCCCGGGGTAGATACTCTGTCGCAAGGAAATCAATTACATTAAGATGTCTCAGAAGGAGCGGGAGCAGCTCACTGCCGAGTTCAACATCCTAAGCTCGCTTCGACACCCGAACATTGTCGCATACTATCATCGCGAACACCTGAAGGCCACTCAAGACCTATATCTATACATGGAGTACTGCGGTGGTGGTGACCTTGGACAGGTCATTAAGAATTTGAAAGCCACGAACAAGTACGCGGAAGAGGAGTTTGTCTGGAGGATCCTTTCCCAGCTGGTTACTGCTCTGTACCGCTGTCATTATGGAGGAGATCCTCCAGAGGTTGGTTCGAACGTCCTGGGGCCGGCCCCCGCCAAAACACCGGGCTTGAAGGGAAAGCAAGCACAAGTTATGATCTTGCATCGCGACCTCAAACCTGAAAATATCTTCCTTGGTTCCGATAACTCTGTGAAGCTTGGAGACTTTGGTCTGTCGAAGCTGATGCAGTCTCATGATTTCGCATCGACCTACGTCGGAACCCCCTTTTACATGTCTCCGGAAATCTGTGCTGCGGAGAAATATACCCTCCACTCAGACGTCTGGGCCGTCGGTTGCATTATGTACGAACTATGTCAGAAGCAGCCTCCGTTCAACGCCAAGACGCACATCCAACTTGTCCAGAAGATTCGGGAGGGCAAGTTCGCCCCTCTGCCTGACTTCTATTCCCCGGAGCTCAAGAATGTCATTGCCAGCTGTCTACGCGTCAACCCAGACCATCGTCCTGACACTGCTGCGCTGCTCAACCTCCCGATAATACGTCTAATGCGGAAGGAGAAGGAAGTTGTTGATCTTGGAAACGCTCTGAAGAAGCGAGAAGAGGCAGCTGTCCAGAAGATCAAAGAGATGGAGCACAAGTTCTCCAAGTTCGAGAAAGAGAAGGCTCAAGTCAAGAATGAGATTGAGAACACTGTTCGCAGAGAGTGGGAAGTGAAGGCAAGATTGGAGATTGACCGTCAAGTCCAGATGGAGCTTGAAAAGCTTCGAAAGCGATTCGAATTCGAGGTTCAGGAAAAGGTTGCAGTAGAGCTGGAAAAGCAGATAAAGATCGGAAATTCGCGCGAGGAAGCTGCACTTCGCAGAAGCCGACGAACATCGTCTAGATCCTCTGCTAGTATATCGGAAGATACCGATTTCCCTTCCAGCACCGATATCAGTCAACTGTCGCTAGAATCACCCTCTAGCAGCGGCAGTAAGGCCGTTAAGAAGGAAGCACGGACTCCTTTCACCCGCTCGAAGACCACTGTTGAGTCCCCTGTAGATGTGCAAATGGCAGAGCCCTCTCCGATCTCCATTGCTTCCTTGTCTCTGTCACCACGTCGCACCGCTGCAGCAGCTGGCACTGCCAAAAATATTTTCGCAGAGGCTGAGCGACAGAAGGCCAAGTGGGAGCCCACCCTGGCATACTCTGACGATGAAGACGACATTCCTGACTTGCCTTCTCCTACTCGGCCCAAGGTCAAAGCAGACCCCTTCAAGGTCCCTCCCAGGCCACTGCTCAGACAGAATACCACCGCTATGATGCAGAGATTGAACACGCAACCTGCCCTCTTCCCGACGACGGGTACCAGACTAAGCCACAACTCGTCTGCTGTTGGTCCCTCGCAGAATGGACCTGATACTGGCGAAAGAAAGCCGAGGTCTCCCCATCGACGACTGTCGAAGATCCCATCGTCGACAAACTTGGCTGCAGATGCCCACTCCCCCACTCGCAGGGGCACTGCGAAGCAACTGTCCTCGAAGACGAACGGGGGAGGTGAAGAGATGTTCAAGGCCGTTATGCAACGTAACATGGGTGGTAGGACTTTGGTGGAATTGGCACAAGCCAGAGCCGGTGGACGTCCTATGGAAGAATTAAAGCGCTGTTCCAGTGACTCTCATGCTATCCGGGGCTCTTCGGCTCCCGCTACTGTGAAGATAGTTGAACAGGATCCTCCTGCCACCTGGGATCCAGAGAAAGACGAAATGCCTAGCCCGTTTCTAGCTCGAGGCAACAAAGTTATCCGCAATCTCAGGTAAATGGGCCTCATGAGAAGATCACTCCCATTGTCTAACCAGAAGCGAACGGCATAATGTTGTGTGTCTTCATCAGCCGTCCAGAGCTAATCAGCTGGCTCAACTGCATGGCTCGTTCGAAGCCCTATAATTATCTTTACGGAGTCAGATGCTGTCTACTTTACTTTCCTTTGTTGTGATCATTTGGTGTTATGGCTTGGAATATTTTGATCCTCCCCAGAGTCCAAATATGGCATTGCAAGGCGTGAAAGGATCGGCTTTCCACTTTGGGTTCTATTGGATATCTTTTGTTTTCCTTACTTCCACTTGCGTGCCAAACTCCAGCCACTCCTTTTTTTTTTTTACTATTTCCTTTGTGCATCTTCGTTTCTCAGCTCCGGGAAGAGCATCAGCATGCATCGAAAGAAGCGCATACTTGCATTGCATGTATACAACCGCATTTGTTCGACCGGCGCAGCGCGATTGAGATATCTTTTTTTCTGCGAGGTCTACGCCATTTCATCATTGCCAGATTATAAGCACTCGTTAGACTTTGGTTGTTCTTTCGTTTCCTTCCTTCTCTGATCTTACTTTGTTCTTATTGGCGTTATATTCTGGGATTCCGTTTTCCTCAGCGGGTGGAGTTTTGTTTAAAGATCGATGGCATTTCCTTTGGAGAATTGTACATACCTCTCCATACTTCCGTTTTACGCTATTATGTATATCCAATTCAATGAATCAATTGGACAGGCTTGAGTTATTGTGCTATCGTAGTATTAATATCAGTATTCGAGTTCTCTGCCAGACGGAACCATGTTACAGCGCTCGGTGTCTTATTAACGTCGTATATTCTTCAATTTGGTCATCCCATCATTAATATCGATTGGTCTATATATTGTACAGTGCATAGAAAGGATATGCTAGGAACTCATGACTTCCTAGATCAGAGCAAATAGACGCCTTTAGCCAGACTGACACAAAAGCAGAATGCTTTTCTGGAACCCCACGGTCACACAAAAGTGGATGAAGCAGGTAAAACATGCACAATAGCAGCAGAGGTAGAGAATCATAGCTCTTCATCCGTAACTTCTTCCATCTAGACTGATCCCAACTCTCTTTTGAACCGTTTCTCTTCTTCAGCCAATCTTGCTTCGTCGACGTCAGCAGACATGGAGCTACGTCCTTGGCCTGCAGGTCGGGTGGTACTCGCAGTGCCTTGTACGTAGCCGGCTTTCTCGAGACGGTCCATCTCTTCGGGCTCGACGAGTTTTCCTTGGCCTTTGATCGCGTCCTTCTTGATTCGAACGGCCGTTGGGACAAACTTGCTGACGGCTTCCTGCCGCAGATCTCGGATGGCTGGTGCAGCTTCGTAGACAGTCTTGACCTCTGCGGTCTCCGGCTTCGCGGGAAGTGGGTGGTGTGTTCGTTCTCCAAGAGGCTCCTTGTTCACATCAGGACGTCTTCGTTGTAGATATTCTTTAGGGATCGGCGGTGGTGTATCCCGCGGCATCGGTATTCGACGGACACTCTCGTCTGTGTCGCTGCCGTCGCTCTCTTGCCTCCACCGGTAGTCGCCTTCCCTTCGTCTCTTTCCCAAGACGCCATCTCCACGTGCTCTCTCGCTGTGCGCATCTCTTCTAGGTTGTCCAGGGCCAAATGTGGGAGCCTTATCCCCTAGGGCTTCCCGGGCCTTCTTCACTGCGCGTAGATCACGCTCCAGTTCCTCCAGAAGCTGCTTGTCGCGCGGCCGCAACGGCTGCCCCGACTCCTCGATCGCCTTGATGTCATTGATCTGACGCTGGATACGGTCTGGATTCCGGCGGGCGAGCTTCTCGTTGCGGCGTGCTAAAGCTTCTGCTTTGCCTTTCTTGAGCACTTTCTGTTTCTCGAGCTTCCGCTGCGCCTGTGCGGGGTTGATGGACCGTTCTTTGTCCTTGGCCATTCTAGCGTACTTCGAGGGTTTGCGCCTGTCAAGTTGTCTGGTATGGTCTGTTAATCCACCGCCGGTACCGGATTATAGTCCGTTTGGTTGCTGTTCGCCTGGCGGGTTCAGGCGGTGGGGAGATATTCGAAGAGGCGAACGGAAAAGACGAAGCTTGGAGAAGCTGTTGCTTTAGCCGATGATTGATGATTAGCTTCTGCGGTGGCCAGACCCGCGGATGGCGGTATGGAGAACGCTCACAGGCTGCGACGGGCGCCAGGTGCAGGAAACCAGCAGCTTCTTTGGAACAGACGCTGATAGTGAGAGGAGCGATGAGAACCAATGAGAGAGAAGTCAAGCTCGCAGTACTCCAGCCTCACACGTTGGGCAGCGCGAAGAGTCCAGGCAGTAAGAGCCCCAAGTTCGTCAGATTCCGCGGTGATGACAGGACGAGAGCTCTTCTAGACGGCGCTCTCTCAGCGGCTAGGAAACGGTCGACGGACCTGTGGCTTGCGGAACAGACTGAAGAGGCTCCTTCGAGCTCAAGATGTGTGACACGGAATGCTGATAGGAGGGATATGTTGTGGTTTTGCAAAGACTGGCGGGTCGGTTGGAGAGAAATCAGATGGTTGTTGGAGTGGAAGAGAAAAGCATAGGGATCTTCTGTGTCTAGGCAGGACCACAGGACCTTGAGAGGGTATATAGATGCGAATAAGAATCAATTCGCAGATCAATGGTCAGTTCGTCAACGACTATAACGCATAAGTCGCATTTAATCTAGCCGGTGGTCGTTGTCTTTCAATTCTTCCCGTCTGTGTCGGGGCTCGTCATCTTGCTCTCCTCCCCCACATCTATCCTGTCGCGCCCGCAAAGCGGCAGCAAAGAGAAGAGGCACCCTTCCAGAGAAATCAGCCTTCTGCCTCTCTCCCTATCCCCTTTCTTCAGTTGCTGCGATCCTCTGTATCATCTTACTGGCCCTCCGGTTCTCTCCATCTGTATCTATCTTCCTCCTGCCGCTCGTTCTGCAATCTATCGGTAGTTCCTGCGTCGCTGAGCGTCTGTTCGTCCCATCACCAGCTGCCTCCCCACACCCTCTTGTTTCTTCAATGTCCGTGTAACTCGACTGTCCGTTCGCAAAGCCGCGGCTGGAGCCTCCATCTATCGCGAAGGAGCACCGTCTGCGCAGTGGTCTGTCTGACCACACCTTTCGACCGTGCGATTCCTCCTCCCTCACCGCAAAGAGGTGACATTACGAGCTAGCATTGATTGCTATCCTGGTCCGGCGCGGACCCGATTGTAACCTTGCTCACTCTTGGTTTCCGCGCTGTCCACTTTCCGTCATCATGAACTGCAGTCCGTCTGGTGTCCTTGCATTTGGATTGACTGGCGCTTCCTCCACCTCGTCGCTGTAAGAGCATGTCTCTGTCGGGAACCAAATGTCCGTCGCAACCTCGATTCCCGACACCTCCCTTGGCCTGACCTCCTCCGAGATCCAGATTCTCCGGCAGCAGCAGCAGATTGCGCTACAGGGTGGACATGCCGGCAGTGTAGTCTCCAGAGGCAGAGGGACTGGAAGGAACAGCACCTCCAGTTCGCGCGCCACCAGTGCCGCCAGCAGCCAGGGTCGACTATTGTTGGATCCTATGAGCCTCAGGGCTCTATCGCATCAACTAGACAACCTACAGGAACAGATTCGGAGCCGGATCGAATATGTGAGTGTTATTTCCCCTTTGATACCCTCTTCTGACCTTGTGGGTTGATGGCTTTGGTGCTATGCGACGTTCTGATTACAGATGCAATCTTTTATATTTGTCAAAGTCCTCCATCTGTTGCAAATGGCCGTTAGCTAACTCCCAAGCAGTTGGAACAGCAAATGCAGTTTTCCATTCAAAACAGCTATGATCGTGCGGGAAATGTCATTCGTGACGCAGATGCAGAAATCGCCCGCACCCGTTCTATAATCGCCTCATTGGACGAACTGGAGAATGAGCTCGCAAAGATCGGTCACATTAGAGAAATCGTCAAGTCCTTCCGCGCAAGGATTGAGAGCCTGGATCACCGACTCGATCAGTCGTCTCGTCGGAGACACTGACTTATCTATATCATATCCACTATCATCAGCCATTCATTATTCCACATCTCGCAAAAATTGGCAGCCTCGCCCGGTATGCAAGGTTGATTGATCTTCTCCAGACACTTCTCAGAGATCTATGTCTAACAACACTATATTTCTCTTGGATCTCCTACACCCCTCAGCCTATATCTTTCTCAACGAATGAATGATTATCAGTGGCATCATCGTCGCCACTCCCTCCTACTATTTTCTTCGCTGTCCATCTTTTCTTCGGTGACTTTGACAAAAGAAACTCTTATATATATATATATCGATACATCTTCCTCCTCACGGAGCTTCTTAACCGATGTTTTTGTCATCTTGCATGTGGCAGTTGTGTCTAATAATTCTTATCTGTCCGTGCTTGTCATCAAATCAGCTGGTGGTGATCTTTCTCGCCGGGTTTTGGAGAGTAAAAGCCACATAAACACTGGATACATGCCTCGCGGCTAATTGGAATTTTCTGTTATTTTAGCCCTCGTTTCACACGACGGGATGGATAGCAGGGTGTTGGTGGATGTCGGAGTTGGACTTCCTTTTAGGTGTTATCATATGCTGCCTCTCCCATTTTCCATTGGTATATATATTCCACTCTCTCTTTTTTCGAATCCAAACGACAGTACCTTGCTTGCCTGGGGCCAATGGGCCTTCGAATGCAATGTTTTGGGATTTCCCCGGCACACATCGCCTCACCATAACGCATGATCCGATGGTGGTTTGAAACACTTGATGTCGCTGTACCATACCCCACGCCTACGAGACGAAACACCGACGGCCCGACTTTCGTGGTACAATTCTCCCTTCAATGATGTGTCGTGCCTCTCTACTTTTCCGGGATGCTTTCTGTGTTCACTCTTATCAGTTCGTTTTATTTCGGCCGGCTTTATACCCATATGTCGATGATCTGAGGTCCACCCTTTTTATGTTTCACGATATTCAATTTTTATGTATGTACATGTTTTATATTCGGAAGGCATGAGCGCAAACTCGTGTTAGGAATTTACTAGTGTTATGCCCTGCTGGTATTATCTGACAGCAAGGCTGTTGAGTAGACCCACACCCGCCCGTCATCATGGTATATGGTAGTTTCCAATGTTGCTACGAAACCTCTTCACATGACGTAGCACAGCTGCACGGGCGTTATCCCGAAGCTGTCAATAATCTCTGTATAATTGGACGCCTGAACGCAGCGTCCAGGAGGCTGCTTCTGAATATCCATGGTCTGAATGCTCGCAATTCTTCAAGAGGAGCAAAACCTGCTTATGCATCAGCCTATTGGCATATATAGCAGCAGAAAGCACAAATTAGGGATTTCCATCCCCGTCAAGATTCGTGTCTCACGTCCTGCTCATGATGCGAGTAATGACTCTGGTGCGATCTCAGTAGTCTCCTCGAGAACGAGGACTCATATCCAGGAACCATCAGTGCCAGCAGAAAGTGCAACTGTAGCAGAAGATTCAGCTACAGTGATGGTAGGGGAATTCCGGAATCCCTCTAAAATGCAGCTCTGGGGCGTAAAATCCACTTGTCGCACCTCGACTGATTCACCCCAATCTTCGCGGTTTGATTATCTCCAAACTTCCGGTTGACGTCTTTCAGAGCAGGTGGGAAAGTCGGTATGAGGAACGTCATCCTTCGACGACGCCCACAGCAGGTCAAATCTGCGACGAGTCGGCCGAGTACCAGCTTGGCGAACTAAGCTCATGAAGCGGCAGCTGACGTATTCTTCGCAGAGGCCTCTGCCTTGCGCTGCGAGAGTTTCTTGCTGCGTCTGCCCGTCTGAGGGAAGCGCTTCACTGTTCCACACGCAGTACAACGGATAACCCGTACATCAGCCCATGGTTTCTTTCCACCGCGACTTGCATTCTCAATCTTCTCGACGCAGTTAAATCCTGGAATGAGGATGACATCGCATCGTTTGCAAATGGAGCGCTTGACCTCGATAGATAGTCGCATCTGCGACTTCAGAGACACCCCACGCATCTGTGATATGTATTGGCGGGGCAGACATAATGTACGATTGTTTCTATGTGCTGGCAGTTCGGGAGGATTCTTGTCTTCCTTGAGTGTTCTAGAAGAGTCCACTATCTTGGGTACTGTTCGCACGGTCTGCTGTGCTTGATCATCGGGCAATTGGTCGTTAATACTGACATTTTGATCCGGTTTCACATTCGAAGTCGATGCTGATTGGATGTATGCAGCCGCCTTTCGTAGATATTCCAGACGAGAACGGATATGAAGCGGACCTCTTGCAGTATCCTTCTTCGCTTTTTGTTTCGCCATCGTACGTTAGGTCCGCCGGTTGTAGACGGAGGAGGTCGAGTCAAAGAGCTTTGGTGAACTGGAGTTCGCCTCAAAGCGGAGGGTGGCGATTTTACTCTATACCGGTATAGGCTAAGAGCTTAATGAGCGGATGAGCATCACGTGATCATCCGCGCCTCTTCTCTTTCATCCCTCGCTGCCGCTACGTCCAGTCTTGCCATCAACCTCTTACCATCTCCTTCATCGTCGGTTTCATCCCTTCGTCTGTGTTATTATCTCTGCGAGAAAGCCGTTCTTGGCTCTTGCGATTCTCTAATTCTCCAGGTCCACAGTCGAGACTCCGGTTCTTTTCCAAGTCTCAACTCACGCTTTCCCAGGCTTTGCTGCCTCGGGACGCGCCTTTGCTAGACTCATCACACTCATCTGCTACGCCGTCACTCAACCACCTTCCACCATGTCTCACGAAGAGGATCTCATCGACTACTCCGACGAGGAGCTTCAAACCACCGATGCGACGACGACAGCTGCCGCTCCAGCTGCCAACGGCGCCGCAGCGAAGAAGGGCGATCTGACTGTGTCAGGTGGTCGCCCAGACAAGAAGGGCAGTTATGTCGGCATTCACTCGACCGGTTTCCGTGACTTCCTGCTAAAGGGAGAGCTTCTGCGTGCGATCACCGATTGCGGTTTCGAACATCCATCGGAGGGTTAGTTATAACATTTCTCCCACAGCCTTCCATTACTCCATCTTCCACCGTCCGTCCATCTCCGCGGGGGTTGTTCATCGCCTGGTCAAAATCTGTTCCGAGCCTGCAGGCGGCACGAGGATGTCTCCTCGAGATCGCGCTACGCTGCAATACGGCTGCAGCTAGCTTCCTCACGATCGAGCTCGAGGCAAAAACCCTGTTCTTACAGGTGTGGTAACTGTCTTTCGAAGCCCAAAGATCATACCCACTTAGGTGTAATAGCTGGGGAAGTGTTCAGGGTTCTTCAGCAGAGGGATTGGTGCTTTTTTGTTGCCAACTCCCTGGGCATGGGGTGTCCTCGTGTCGACCTGCACAAAGCTCCTGATCAGATCAGTTCTTTGCAGAATGTTGAAAAATGATCTCGTGGTATTGCTGGTGTGAATCGATTAAAGTTGTTTTGCTGGTCGCCACTTCCGGGGGATGGACGGACGTTTTGCGATGCGAATTGCTTCTTTCAAAGTTCATGGATCGGACCAAGTCTAACATTTCGTCGCGCCTTACTACAGTCCAGCAAGTTTGCATTCCCACAGCCATCCTCAATGTCGACGTTCTCTGTCAGGCAAAGTCTGGTCTCGGAAAGACCGCAGTCTTTGTTCTCACTACCCTCCACCAACTGGAGCCCGTCCCGGGCGAGTGTCAAATCCTCGTCATGTGCCACACCCGTGAGTTGGCGTACCAGATCAAGAACGAGTATGCACGATTCAGCAAGTATCTTCCCGATGTGAAGACGGCCGTGTTCTACGGAGGTACTCCCATCCAGAAGGACATTGAGCTCCTTTCCAACAAGGAGACCTATCCCAACATTGTTGTTGGCACGCCGGGTCGATTGAACGCCCTGGTGCGTGAGAAGAAGCTGTCTCTCCGCAACGTTAAGTGCTTTGTCCTTGATGAGTGCGACAAGATGCTTGATCAGATCGGTAAGCGAGCCTACACTGTGAATTTTGCGGCGCGAGTACTCACTATTGTAAGATATGCGCCGCGATGTTCAGGAAATCTTCCGTGCTACCCCTGCCGATAAGCAGGTCATGATGTTCAGTGCTACCCTGTCGCAGGAGATCAGACCTGTTTGCAAGAAGTTCATGAGGAACCCGCTTGAGGTCTACGTCGACGATGACACCAAGCTCACCCTACACGGTCTTCAGCAGTACTACATCAAGCTCAGCGAGTCCGAGAAGAACCGGAAGCTGAACGACCTTCTGGACAGTCTCGAGTTCAACCAGGTTATCATCTTCGTCAAGAGCACTCAGCGTGCGAACGAGCTGGACAGGCTCTTGAGGGAATGTAACTTCCCCAGTATTGCTGTCCACTCTGGTGTGAGTCAGGAGGAGCGGTAAGTCTCTTTTCCGTGTCATATTTTCTTTCACGGTGACAATTCTAACATGCCGCAGTATCAAACGTTACAAGGAATTCAAGGAGTTCAACAAGCGTATCTGCGTTGCCACTGACGTATTCGGACGTGGTATCGATATTGAGCGCATTAACCTTGCCATCAATTACGATCTTCCGGCTGATGCGGACTCTTACCTCCACCGTGTCGGTCGTGCCGGCCGTTTCGGTACCAAGGGTCTGTCAATCTCCTTCGTCAGCAGTGAGGAGGATGAGAAGGTGCTGAAGGAGATCGAGAAGCGATTCGAGGTTGCTCTTCCTGAGTACCCCGAGGGTGGTGTTGACTCCAGCACCTACATGGCGTAGGCATCTGGTTGATGTCTATGTTGGGTCGTAGTGTCTTTTTTTCCTCTTTTGGCGCGACGGCCGGGTTGTGATATTATGTTTTCGTTTGACTTACAACCACTGGACCAGGATGTGAAGGGCTTCAGTTGCGGGAGTAGCTGAGGCTCAGAAGAACATCCGGGAATAAAAAAAGGGAATTCTTGATGATGTACTAGGTATGGAGCAGGTAATTTATTTAGCTGATCGCGGACTTGTGCGTTGGTGTGCACCCTCTCGGTATATGTCGCTTTGTATCTCCATGATTTTAGTAAGGCAAATAGTCGGTTTGGGAGTCATTAGTTCCATCTCCATATGGCAGAATGGTTAGACGTACAGCAAGTAATACGGTCCTGTCTGCCTAAGCAGTATTGACTAACTCGTTAGTTTAGTACCGATGTGGATATACATGCACATTCCCTCAAGATGCCCATTCTTATGAGAATACACATGTTTTCCTCACACGGGCATATACGATACATACCCCAATGAGCGGCCTCACCTCAAGACATCCAAACGCCCAAAACAAAAAAATTAACCCCTCTTCTTCCCGCGGGCTTCCGAAACATATGTACGGGTCCAGCCCGTTTTTCTTATTAGTAGTCCTATATGCGTGCATGTAGAATAAACTAGGCACCAGTAGTACATGTACATACCTGGCACTTATGCATGGCATTGAATGAACATATGCACTGCGATTCAACTACTAGTACCTAAAGTCTGATCATTACCGGGAATGACTGCTAGTGAGTAGGGAATACTCGGGCTAGATGAGATCAGCGGATGGTTAATGGGATGATGCTGGGGTGCTGGGTTCATCCCTGTTGGTTGTTTCTCCAGGTTCGAGATTAAGGGCGGCTTTGCGGGAGGGAGAGAGATCTCATGACTCTTTTGTCTTGTTCGGTGGAAGGTCCCGAGAGGTTAGCTTGTAGGTAGATGCGATGGTAGAATAGAACTTGGTGAAGAATCGGGGGATATGGGTTTGTTTAAGATCGATATGTAGGGTTAAGTTAAGGCTTGTTCTTCGTTGGAGTTGGGTTGGTTTGGAGATAGATCTATACTGCTGCCGTTTGCGCACCGAGAGTTGATATGTTGGACTAACAGAATTATATTAGAACAGCATACAAACTACCACCAAGATAACAATAGATAGTAAAAAGAGCAGAGCGAAAATGTACTCTACTTCACTTTCCCTGCCAAGACACGAGGTCTTGATAAGGCCAGTCGATATATATATTACCTCAGGTTCCAAGCAATTGCACCATATCTCATACTTTTTCGTCAGAGCTCTAGCCTTACAGATACGGAGTCTAATAGTAGATCTCATAAATTACATTTGTTCTAGAAGATACAGAAGAAAAGAAACTTGAGCTTGGACCACCGACCCAAGTCTCCTGATTGGGGAGCTTTCTAGGTTTCCTTAACATCGTCCAAACAGGTGACAAGTATACAACTAAAAAAAAAATGTTGCATGCTCATCCTCTATTCCCGATTCATTACTATAATGCGGTCATTCAAGAGACTGATATGTAAGAGTATGGCCTATGTGGAGAGTTATCTTACGACTGCAGACATATTATGTTCTCCACCTCCGCCATTTTCTTTAGAGTAATCGATACCACTGAGCTCCCAGATATAACTACTACCCTAGATACTCTGGTGTAGTTCCAGTTCCACTAGGGGCCTAGATGCAATGCCATAGCACACCCCAGCCCAGTCCGCGTGGCTAGAATCAGACCGCCTGCACATACCCCCTCGTGGCATCGACGCATGGACTCCTGTGGGGAAAATACAAAGTCGACGGGACCCAGTTGTACAGCAGGGTACTCTAGTAGAGTAAGCTATTGCGCGTATCTGGAACATGGAGTACGTAGCTATTAACCTTACAAGTTACCACGGACCCGGAACATGAGACTCGAACAGGATTTTTCAGCTCCAAATCAATCCAATTCAACTCAACTCTGTGGGAATGCCATGTCAGGATAAAGTATCGGGATCTAGAGCTGGGAGCCAGTAGTATCTACAAGCCGTAGCTACATGTGGTGGTCTGGCCTGCTGTGGATGATATGTATTAATATCAATGACGTACGTACGTACCTAGCCTGCTCTGATTCTGTTATGGAGTATATGCTACAGTACAATGGGTCTCGATAAGTTTAATCGCATCGCATCGTCTCTCCCTTCTTGGATATCCATCCACGCATGGAAAATAAATATAACAGTACTGGAGAAGATTTAATTGATATACAGAGTAAAAGTACGCATTTATACATCCACAAAGTATTCCTCCGTGGACTCCAAAGAAAAATTTCTTTTTTCCTGTACTCTACACCGACAACAATGGCATAAACCCATACGTAGGTTGACTCCATCCACCTGACGAATACTGTGGGGAACCATTCCCCCAACCGATACCCGCGTACCTGATTGCCATACTGGGCAACGACACCTTACGTCGGGAGGTACTTTTAGCGTTCAGCCCTATTACGTTGATGCAGGTTGTTTTGTTTTCTCAGCTCCACGACGCGTAAGTTGGAGGATTGGGATTCGTTATGATGTTGGAAACGTGGATTAATGTGAGAGGATGTTTGTTTTACAAGTAATCTGAGTAGTTATCGTTTTGGAAGTAAGAGTATAGGTCTAATAATGTGGCTTGGTGTCCAGATAGGAAGGAAGGCGTCTGGTTTAATTTATGCGCTGAGTTTTAGCTGTCTTGGGGGGAAAATAAAAGTAAAAATAGGAAAGAAGAAAAAGAAGGCTAAGAATGCATTCCTGGAAGCAGGGAGCGTATGTGAGACAGGAGCTTCGTTCTAGCCTCCGGAGCCCTAGAACATGGTTACGTCACATAGTGGACGAAGAGGCTAGAAGGGATATTAATAATTGCTTGGTATCAGAGCTGGGGAACACAAGAATAGACTCATGTTCCTCCGGATTAAAAATAACAATTGATTGTTATGTGTCCAGCTGGAACTCAAGCAGATAATAATGGGCTACAATAGAGACATGGATACTGCTGGCTACGGTAGCCAAGAAAGCGGGCTGACAGGTTCGTACCCTTTTCCTGGTGCAGACAAATCACATCTCGCATGGGTCAGCATATGTCAAAAAAAAAAAAAAGAAGCCAAGCTGGTCATTCCTGACCAAAATGACAACCCATAGGATAGTCGCAATCACAATCCAAGGAGCTTCAGCGTCTAATTTCCTCAGCTCCGTGCTTTTCCTTCAGAGACCGGGCGAATCGACCGCCACGATTGTCCAGGTCTAAACCTTGGAAACAAGGCGATTAGGTTTACCAGAAAACTAACGTCGCCCGTGGCTTGGCGGGAAGGCTCTTGTCCGTCCCGTCCCTGCGAGCGCCCGCTGTGACTGGCGACTTTCGATCTCGGCGGATTTACCCTCTCTCCACATCGTCTTGTCCTCACTAATTTAATTCAAGATTAGACCAGCTTTTTAGTCTGTTACCCATCTGCCGCTGTGTCCACGTCTCTGACATGTTCTGGCCTGGGAAATGTCATGATCTACTGTGGACGTGTGGCTGTGGCTCCCACGGCAGAATGGGAGGGCCTGCGATCAGTGGCCGTGCCGTTAATCCTTTCCGCCAATGAGAAGTCCTAGGCACCAAAAACCGCGTTTCGAGAGGAGGTTCTAAATACTTTTCTTTCACAGGTCTTTAGAGTTTACCTGGTAGTGCGATGAAAATTTCATCTGCATTCAGAAAACGACCGGAGGGAAGCAAACGCACAGGGAGGTCTCAATGAGCCTCCTGCCAGCATGGACTCCCCGGACCAACAATCGGTTCAGAAATGGTGGTGCAACCTCGTTGCGACTGAATCCTTGCTCAAGTTCCGCACCTGTTGAGAGCATGGAGTTTGGATTAATTGGATTGATGGTCCAAGAGGTTTCTCAAGTAGCGCGATGGAGAAGATCGCTCTAAACGCTCGTCTCGGGAACTACCGCAAGTGTCGTGGGAAATTGGAAGCTGGAAGAAATCATCCTCCGACATCTAGCGCGGTCGCCGCGTCCGGCCTCATTTCCCGGTGAACAGGACAGCGCGAGGCAGCGGCTAGGCTAGAGAGATAAGAAGGTCGTCATTCGCAGTTTTCTATAGAGAGAGAGGAAGGTGCAGACTCGTCCAGTTGGACAGTTGACCATCGCATAGTTGATTCCCAATAACCTGCCGTAGCTGCCTGGCGGAAGGGAGCTTCGACTGTTAGCTTGCACATCGCGGGGAGCTTACGGACCCTTAGGGCCCTTTTCTACCGGCGTTTTATCTTCCTTTATCTTTGGGCCGCATGGTAGCGGAGGGGATGGGCAGGAGAGGGGTGGTTTGACTGCAGAACTAGAGCCCAGTCTAGGGCCCGCGGGAGCATCAGGTGCCGTCTATTTATTAATAGTAGCACCCATGTCTTTCTGACGACTGTCGAGCGCACTGTTCGCTTGTTCGGAGGAGGAGTACGGAGTACGGAGTACAGATACGCGCTCTCCAGACAGTTCAGAGAGATGGAATTCTTGTCTGAAAGCGGAGAGCGGAGTGGAGGGCTCGCGGCAGCGCGACAGGTATGTTTAATCAGAGTTTACGGAGTAACAATAACTCCATTAGATGGTTCCAAAACTTTGTCCTCCGCATCGGGGTGAGGCCACAAGGCTCACGGTTCACCGAAGCCAAGCAAGCTTTGCACTTACAGATACTATTGACTTGATCTGCACTGTAGATATGAGGGCACGCAAGATCAAGGGTAGATGCAATGTGATGCACAGCGATGTAGTCGTTAGTGCTGAGCTTTAAATTTTGGTTCGCATCATGGCAAGGGTGGTCGAAATGTTTCTGGGAGCGAAACCCTATGCATAACTGAAAAAGGTTGAGCTGCAGGTGCCTAGCACGGATGATCTTCGAACCATATCCGAAAGCAAACGTGTCTTCGACCCTGTCGAGGTGCTCTCCTTCCAGCAGCGTTCTTCTGGGAGGCAAGACGGCTACGCACGCGTTGCGCGTTCCTCGCGGGGGCTGGTGTCGCTGGAGGAGAGGTGCCGTGTTGATATCATGGCTTTCGGCTGACGCAGTCCATGCCAATCATTGCCAAAGGGGAGCTGTCTGGCATGCCGGAACCGAAGCAGGATGAATATGGAAAGCACTCTTGCTGGGAGAAGGGTAACAAAACTGGATTTGATATGGATCGTGGATGTTCGACCTGGAGTGCCCGTGGAGCAAGTGCTAGCTCTGAATAGTCTACACGATCGATCATAGGACTAGTCCAGTTCTGCGAGAATAATAATAATGAAGGTTCGGCCTCCGATCAAGGCGAAGTCGGTGTCCCGGAGAGAACTCCAGGAAAAAGCCCACATTTTCTCAGTCGGCTGGAGCCTACTATGTAAGCGGGGGGGAGACTGGTGGTCTCGGATGGTTGGACGGCACAATATTTGTTTGTCGATACACAGATATCATCCCTTTTTTCCCACCATGGTTCTCCCGACGAGAGATCGCCGATCCATGATGGCTATGCTCCGATCATGACAAGATTGCGTGCCCGCATATCTGGCATAACGTCGTGTAGCTATCGCATTTTATCATGCACAATCCGACGCCGGTCTGGACAGAATCTTGCCCAGGCTAGCTAGCGGGCGCCTACTGCCACGACCCATCGAGGTGGGTTTATACCAGTCGACAGTGGATTCGTAGATTACCCTGTCATCATCGTCCTCGTCGCCTGGTGGATTCGATGCTCTCCCGCTGGCTTGGAGGATCCAAAGTGACTGTTGTTGTCTGTTGATGATGTTCCTGCCAACGAGATGAATAGACTGGACGACCAGCATCGAATTATTACCTACTCTCTGTGTCTATATCTATACTAAAACTCGAGGGACAGTACAAACTAGTACTACGATCACCACTAATTATCTATCTACCTAATCTACGACACGACTATACACTTAGCAGTTAGACACCCTGTCTGACTCCCCTCTAATCCATCCATCCATCCATCCATCTTTCCATCCCATCCTATCCCAGTCACACAACGCAACTCGACGGACCAGCACGACCAGCGAACTGCTGCTTGTGGTCTTACTGCGTGGTGTTGGCCGTGATCGTTGTGTGGGTTGTCACCACGAAACCATCTTGGTCACGCATCCTAACCCAATCCAACCCCTCGAATTCCACGGCTGTCTAGCTTGTCTTGTCCTGTCCTGAGCAAAGACCACAAAAAAAAAAACCAAAGCCAGAGAGCCGCCGCCGTCCGAGATAGGCGTCCACCCTGGTCAGGTTGCGATCCCATCGCATTCTCCTATCGCCGGGAAGTTTTAAGAGCTGTGCCGTTTATTGCTGGTTGTCGTTACCGAATCTGGCTGTTTCTGGTCTGCAAAAAAATAGTGTTCGTCTTCTTCCCAGGTGCGGCGCGCAGGCCATTCGACCACAGCCCAAATCTAAACGCAAGCCTTCCCGGGCAGCCCATCGAAGGTCCATCCCTCCAATCCATCCATCATTCTCTCCACCCTTCTATGATCCTTTCTTCCCTTCTCAAGTCATCCTTCCTACCTTCGTCCCCTTCCTGATTCACACCCCTTCCACATCCATCCCTTCCCTCGTTCTTTTTTTGTTGTTGCGTGGAAGCCGTCGTTAGGGATCCCTCCTCCTCTCGTTTCTTTTTTCCTTCATTCTTTGGGGATCTCTACACACCGACGCGGCGGTCGTTCTTCCCTGTGGACATCGACCTCGAAACCGTCCACTGGGTTCCTGGGAGTTTCCTCCCGACGACACGGCCTTCTGCGTCGTTCCTCCATTCCGTCGACGCCTTCTTCGGACGGTCATCCATGACAATGGCTCCTTCTCCGCCGAGACTGCGCATTCTATCAGGTATGGGTTTAATCATTTCTTGTTATCGCCTCTGATTCTTTGCCTTCCAACTGGACCGATTTCCTACTTCGACCCCATCCCGTCCTGGTTGATCAACAAAAGGTCTCGACCCGGAAGAAATGAGCGGATTGCTAAAACGTGTCTGTGTAGTGGGCGGCAATGCGGTATCGGCCTTCCTGTCATGGAGGTTGCAGGCGACGAATTCGTGCGATGTGACACTCGTCTGGAAGTCGGGATTTGAGTCGGTAGCGCAATATGGCGTCTCATTCAAGTACGTGACTACAACGGTTTTCTATCTGCTGCCCAGTTCGTCCGCTGACGGGATGATGACTGTAGATCGAAACAATTTGGAAATGAACGCTTCAAGCCCCGACATGGTACGCTGATCACCTCAGCCTTCCCGCACTGTTGCCGTGCTGACTCGCAGGATGATAGTCGTTCGCAGTCCCGAAGAAGCATCGTCAAGAGAGAACGCATACGATTACGTTCTACTCTGCGTGAAGGCATTGCCAGATGTCTACGACCTCGCAGCAGTGATCGAGTCCGTCGTTACGCCACAACATACATGCATCCTCGTCAATACTACCAATACACTGGGTGTGGAAGCCCATCTAGAGCAACGCTTCCCGACGAATGTCGTCCTGTCCCTCGTTTCAGGTCTTGAGATCATGCAGATTGGGGCTAGTGAATTTGAGCATACGGGTTCGACGGAGATCTGGGTGGGACCCGCCAGCAAGAGCGCGTCGATCCCTGCTTCGATACAGAACGATATGGCAGTCGCGTTGGCCATCACCTTGGGTACTGGCCAGGTCGATTGTAAGGTCTCCAAGAACATTAGACAGGAACAGTTTGAACGTATGATCGGGTAAGTAGTCACTATTTTTCTCTCATGCTGCTGCTTTCGTCTGGTGCTGACTTGGCGTTCCAGACCGATTGCGTTCCACCCTGCTAGTGTCTTGTTTGAGACTCCCAACCATGCTCAGCTACTGGAGAAAGTTGGCCTACGCCAGATGGTGTCCGATGTCATCGACGAACTCATCGAGCTTGCCAAAGCGCAGGGTTGTTCGTTCCCCGATAACTTCCGTCAGAAGACGATCGAGAAAATGACCGCTTCATCGGATCCTCCAAGTACTATGTATCAGGACTTCCTCGCCAGACGCCCCATGGAGGTTGAGACTTACCTGGGGTCCCCCATCAAATTGGCAACCGAGACGGACATCCGTATCCCACGGATAGAGACCTTATATGCGATGTTACATCATGTGAATATCCTCAACCAGACCAGACCTCAGAAAACCGATTCCCCGCCTCCGGTCCTGGCCCAGCCACCTCCGCGGATGTCGTCTGTTCCGGGCCATGGCCAGAGACCGCCAATGAATGGAGCCATGAGGGGCAGCCGGACGCCTTCTGGAATGGCAATGATGCCCCCGCCCTCGAGACGAGGTCCTCCGCCGATGGGTGGTCCGAGAACACCGAACGGCCAGCCCCCAGCTGGCCCGGGCAGACTCCCGCGGGATCCGTCTTTTGAGGATAGTGGTCTCGAGGAGTTCAGTCACCTCGTTCTGTATGACGATAGTCCCGATGGTGTCCTACCTCAGATCGGTGGTGGTCCATACCCCGATGCCCCTTCGGGAGGCACATCCGCAGCAGATCTCGCTTTGAGAGAACGGGAACTTGCACTGCGTCAACGCGAGTTGCAGTTGCGTGAGCAGGAGATGAACCTTAGGCGTGCCGGCGGCGGCGGTGGCGGTGGTGGTCGGAGAGGTCCACCACCAAGACCTGCGTTCGATGAGGACGATGAGGATGATTATGTCGACCCCTTGGACCCTCGACTTCCTGTTCCGCAGATCGATCCCGACAATTTTGATATGATGAGCGTAACATCGCGTCGCACCAGGAAAGCCCCCAGCGCCAGTCAACTGCGGAAGAACCCGGAGATGACTACAAACAGCCGTCCAGGTTCCTCCTTCAGCCGGTACTTTGGCGGAGGGAAGAGCCGTGCTAGCGCACGCATCATGCAAGATATGCCTGGCGTGCATGAGAACCTTTTGGATAATCCAATGATGATGTACGCATCTAACCGATATGGTGCTGTTGACCGCAAAGAAATGCACATCGAATCCAGAGCCAATTCGATGACGGCCAGCCGCGCGGGTGATTACGGTCCTGGTCCTTACCCCCCGATCAGGAGGACAAGCCAGACACCCGCTACGCCGTTTGGCGGAATGGGTGGTCGCGGAATGCCTCGACATCCTCCGCCTCATGACTATCCATCTTATGGACCTCCGAACGGGATGCCACAGGGCGGCCGTCCGTCCCCTCCGGGTGGCATGCCGGCACCCGTCCCTAGATATCCTCCCGGGCAAGGTAATGCAGTCGGACCACAACAAGTGGAGCAAAATCTTGGGGTGAGCAATTCGTACCCAGCCAAGGGCTCTCCGAACAACAGAAGTCTGACCGGAAGTGCGAGCGCCAGCGCGGAGAGTGGTGATAGCGGAGCTAGCGCGAACATCGACTCCGAAAACTCGGCTCACAGCAGCCAAACCAGCCTCGGTGGCCAGCAAGCTCCTATGCCAGTTCGCTGAACAAACCCGAATCTAGTACGGATCCGCTTCATCGGGCGGATGATAGAGAGAGTGATTGCCTCTCTGGAATTACTTTTGTGAGGCGTACGCAGAATATTCAAGTTCTGCATCTCAACTCTTTTATCACCTTTGCATAAGCATATCACTTAATGTCCACCAATACCCATCACAACCCATGCGTCAACATGCAGCTGGTTTCTACTGATTTTGCTCTCTGGTAATTGCTCAGAGAGGGAATAGGAGCAATTTCACTAATTCTGTGCTGTTCGCTTCTTTTCACATACGTAGGGACATATGGGGCATTTCTCTTGCCGTTGCTTGGGTGTGGTGTGCACGTGTATTTGATTTCTCATTGTGTGCACCTTGCATTATTATCCATGCAGGCCAAGCTGATTGAACGCTGGTCTTAGGAAACCGCGCAGATGTCCTCTCATGCTCATGCCATTTTCTCTTTCATTGTTATCGGCCTCTGTGCTGACTATGAAATTCGATTTCTGTGTGACGGCCTTTCTTTGTGTATCGCATTGTTTGGCGCATTATCCTTCCGAGATTGTATACGGGACCTTTTTTTTTCGGCAGTGCTCTTCGTGATTATCATGGCTTCATTTTTTTGTTTCCTTGCAATCATTCTTCTCTATTATAAGTCAGGCTGGCCAAATCATTCCGGCCAGCCCAGTCATCTTTGCTTTGGCAGTCCGGGTTCTGGCGCATAAAAAGAGCGGAGGATTTGACTTCTAATCGATTGATCAGCTGGTCGGGTTGGGCTGGGTTGCGTTTTCGCAGGGAATTAATCAAGGGCCAATTCTACAACCTCATTATTGCCCCTTTCGCAGTTGATGCGAAGTAAATCTCTTGAGCAATGCGACCTGTGTTCTCTGGTCGACTATATGTTGTCTCCAGTCTGTATATGGGATTTGTAGACTATTCCCCTCGAGGTAGCATTTGTATACTCAAGGATGATATTTGTATATTCGGATATCAGCAGGGACCTTCCAGTTTTCCAGTAAGCTGATTTCTACTTAGATCGATACTGGAACGTTTGATATCTAGGGCTAGAGTTACGCAAAACAAGGCGTTGGACCCCGGGGCCAGGACTCTGCCTCGCCTAGGTACCCTAATAACCCCTCTCTTTCTCTTCCGAGTCAAGAGACGCCCCCGGTGTGCCAGCATCGCCGTCAGGGTCTCTTTTGCTCAGGCTGTGAGATCAAGAGCTGGGTCATTAGCAACCCATTCATCGCCATGGCGTTCCCAAACTGGCTGAGCATCTACGCATTCCCAGAAACCAGGCTTCATTACATGTCTAACCAACCATTCAGTATCCTTTCCATTTTGACAATCTTATCCTTCTATCCCCAGATTCAATATCTTTGGTCGAGAAAGGATAGCTCCGGCATCTCCGCCTACTATGTGCTTTTCAATCTTATCGCCGCCACGGAACAGTTCGCGATAATGTTCTTCTTCCTGGTGAACAACAACATCGGCGGTAAAATTTTTGTTCACACGCCACCCAGCACAGGCGACTGGCTTAATTTAAGTCAGATGACAGTGTCTTACGTCTTATTTCTTGTCCTGTACGAACAACTTCGAATTCGATCCCCAAGTTGAAATCACCGTGGTACTGACTAGCCCTTGCAGCTTCGCCTTTACACTCCACTATCTTCCTAACGACCGCCTCGCTCATAAACGCACCGCTCTGGCTATATACACCATATTCCTTTTCATTTCTGTTATCCCAGAGCTCGTTGATATCATCACTGGAGGCACTCATGACAATGGTCCCTACAGGGAATGGCCTCTCTTCCTTTTCGGCGGCTTCCACCTTATCCTCATCGACCCCGTCGTGACCCTTCTTATTGTTATCTCATTCATCTTTCAGGTCCGCCAGACTTTGCAAGAACCTTCTCCCTGCATGAGTGTCCGTGGGCTCGTGATTCAAGCTTTTGTTTTCGCTTTTTTGGCCGTATCATGGCTCCTGCGAATTCGATGGCCACCGTCAGGCATGCCCGCGTACTACAGGTCACCCTTTGTTGAGATGTACCGACTGGTGGGATGGGCAGCTGTGGACCATCTCATTTTCGCGCTTGGGCAGGCACTTCTTTGGTTTATTGTTTGGAGATGTAGTGCCAATGCGGCTCAAGGTCCTGTGGGGGAGACAGAACCCTTATTGGGCGGCCGTTAGAATTAGGGATTATTTAGCTTCTTGGTCTACTTCTGGGGGTTTTTTTTTTCATGAGGCATGTATTCTGTGATAAGATGCACATTCTTGGGAACATTGAGCCTGCGCAGAGATTTGTAGATACAGTACATCTAATCAGCAACTGTGCTTGGTGGCTTTCCATGACGAGATGGATGAAAGTCGCATAGTAATCATAGCTCTTCCAGGTGGGAGGATGGAGTGGCCGACTTACAGAACATCTGAGAGACTCATCTTATCTCAGTGTGAGCCTTGTCTGAGAAGGGATAACTAAGGCTATATAGTATCTGCTGACTAAACTATTGATTATACCAGCTGACCTGCGGCGGTCTACCGTCGCCGCACGTAAGAGCCTTTGCTTATCTGTGCATCGTAAATTGAAATTTCAGCAAACACGAAGCTGTGATGTTGTTGACTACCTCAAGAGGAAAGTGGTTGACAGTCACGTGATAGTGACAACAAAATGGACCAATCAGAGGGAAGCACTAAGCAGTAGCGCTCAGCGATAAGAAAGACCACAGTAGTATTTTGATTGTGGATCATCTCTGATCATGTCAACAAACTGTTCCTGATCAACTTTTTCCGGGCCTGCCACCACTTCTGTGACGCCAGAATACTTGCAATTCTCACCTCATACCCTACTCTCACATAACCCCCAGCGCGAAACGAGGGGAAAAAGATCACAACCATGCCCCCATCACACCACCAATACCACCACTCTCACTCGAACTCCCACTCCCTCCCTCGCGCCTCCCTCCTCCCCGGCACCACATCCTCCGCATCCATGTCCGCTGCTAAAGCGCGACAATACGCACATCTGCATTCGCAATTGGCGCAGCTCAATGCCCATTTGGCGGATACGGAGAATCTGGTCCGTATGACGGCCGTTCAGGCGGGCGATATGAGGTTTCTGGGAGGGTATATTGGGGGGTTGTTTATGGGTGCGGCGAAGGTTTTGGGGGAGGAGGGCATACATAAGGAGGGGGGAGGGGGGAGGAAGGATGGGGAGGAGAGGGAGGGGTGAGAGTTTGTCATAACACAACCGTTTGGGAGTTCGGTTGGTGGCCTGATAAAAGGCTACGAGGAATACGTGGTTCTACGGTTCAGGGTGGGGGTTAATGTGATGGATTCTTGATGCGAGATCTCAATGGTTGGTATTGTGGTCTATGGGACTGTGTCTAGATGGATGAGGGGCGAGATCTGTCGAAGTTCAGATCGCGACGCGAGTGGTCTGGATCCTATCCAACCTCATGTGCTGCGGCGACACTATTTGAGATTTAGCCAACTTATTCGACCACAAATCCTCCACCGAGAATGATCGCGGGCTCATTGATGTTGTGGTGCTCGTAACTGGATCTTGTGAGCGCACACCATTTGCGACCTGCCGGGATGTTTGAGTTTACCTCAACGTTCCAACACCACCGGCCTCCAGTATCAATGCGGTCTCCGTCAGAGGCTTGCCCACCCAGCGCATCGCGAAAGCTCTCAAGATATGGCCGTGCGCGACGACGAGGACGTCCCCTTCTCTCTCCTGCGACGGCTGGTCGAAGCACGTCTTGTGGTACTTCTCTCGGATCTCCGCGACCAGCGCATCCAGTCGGCGTATAACGTCTTCGGGAGATCTGTTGTCAGAGGAATTGGAATCAGATCAGCACCGTCGCGCAATGACACATTTTACTTCTCGTGTCATATCATCAATGCCAGCAACCCGCCAAAAAAAATCCTGGAAGACTCACTCTCCACCAGGACAACCTTCTCTCCAGATGTCCCAGGGCTCTTGGCCGTTCTTTTCTCTCAACTCCTTGATCTCCTTGCTTGTCAATCCTTCATACTCGCCATAGTCCCATTCACGGATCGCATCCGTGACTGTGACCTTGGCGCTTGTGCGGATGGGCTCTTCGTTCTCGGGTTTTCTCCTTTCTTGCCAGGGCAGCTTCTCCCTGCATCCGATCTCCAGGAGCTCCAGGGTTCTCTGCGCGCGGTGACGTGGAGAGACATAGCTGTGTGCACCGATTTGGTCAACGCTGTCATCTTGCTCAAGACCATCCGAACGTCCGCAACTGTCGATGCGGAATCGTCTTGGGTAGAATCGAACCTACACATGGGCCAATTTCTTTGGCACAATCAGGCGATCATCACCGATCAGCGCTTTTCCTGTCGCCTTGATTCGTTTCTCGCCGTTCGATGTCAATGGGAGTTCGGTGGTACCGGTGTGTCGGCCATTGATGGACCACTCGGTCTCTCCGTGCCGGATGATGAAGCACCGTGGGTCCGGCATGTTGTTATCGGAGTATTGATTTCTATCTATAGAAGATTCTTCTGTAGGGACTGTACTGTGAGTGTAGAGTGGCGAGTGTCTATATTTGAGTGCATACAAAAAATTATATTCTCTAGATTGGAGATCGTGGGGATGAAGTAGCTTTCTGGATGCCGCCGGGATTGGTTTACTTCCCGATCTTCTCGGTGTGGGGATATCCGGTGTGGTAACGTCACCGGGACATTTTACTTGAACGAGCTGAACCTGCTTCTACTATTCGCAGTGCTAGAGTAATGATATATCCAATGTGATTCCTAGTCAGAACGACAAAGCAATTGCCTAATCATCTTCATTATTTTCTGCAGAATCAAATAATAATTGACCCCAATCTCAAAAAACCCTGCGGAGAGAAGGGGTGGGTCATAGCGCAATTTGTCAGCGATGTACATCTCCAGAAGGACGATCACAAATGCTCATGTAATCACGCGACGTTCGTGCAGGAGGGTGTATTGGGTTTCTCTGGACCTTATGAATAGAGTGGTATACTGTACTTTGTGCTCTCTGAGGAGAAATCAGTAGCTGCTAATAGTTGTCGGATCTTCTATGTTTTGTGTACTAGCGCTGGTAATTCTAGTAGATCTGATTATCAAAGCCACGTAAATACGGCCCGCGATATCCGTTCTATGTGGAATAATGTGCACAGCAACATAAGAGATGGAAATAAAGCCAGTGTCTTGTTCTAGATCTTTTCTGGATCTGCTGACCTATCATCCTTATGACTGGCTGAGTCATGCTGACAGATTAAGCAAACTGCTTACTCTAAAGTACTAACTAGACTAGCAGGTCATCCTAGATCGGATCTTCCTTTAGCGGGGAAATTAATCCATTCCGATATTCTTCTGTGCCAACTCGACCGGATTACGAGACGTGCTGAGACAAACGGGAACAAACTATTCCTCTGGTTATCGTACCTCACTCTGGGTCTCGTCTCATAGTCCTCTTTTCGCTTTGATTAAATTCGTCGCGAAAGTTCGGGCAGGAGATTGACTGATGCTGTCTGGTCTGATACGCTCGAGAGGACTGTGAGTTGGATGGGATGCCTCGAGCGAGGACGAAGTTCATTTGGCCTCCGGTGACGGACGGTCCAGGCGATGCGGAGGCCAATTCGACTGAACCGCCGATGAAACGACAGAGAATATCTGCGTCTACGGGTACATCGGGGAGTTCTAGAGGACGACGCACAGCAGGCGAGGAGACCTCTTCGCAGGGTCAGGGACCGTCTAGCGCGGACGATCGAGGTGTAAGAGGGCCGCAGCTACTGCAACCCGCTGTCTCTACGGCTAGTATAACGCCTCCGGCGGCTGATTCGGATTGTTCCATTGCTGCGACTATCAAATGGTATAGAGATTGGAGGAGTGAGTGGAACCTTTGGAAGATCTATATCCTGCTTCTTCTATATCTGACCAAGGTATGCGATAGGGAACGGGTCTCCGCACGACTCTTTCTGCTTCGTCTGTCATCAATCGAAAGACGTACTATCCTGCGATACTTGCCCCAGGTCATATCATGAAGCATGTGTGCCGTCGGGAGAGGTGACGTTCCATCAACCGGATCGTAATCGATGGTATTGTGCCGTATGTGTTGGGAGGAATTGGCATATTAATCCGCCTACGATTACGCCGCCTGCGTCGCCGAGATTGTCACCGGAACAAGCTTCTCAGGATGTTTCGAAACTGTCGCAACGACCGGGGGAAGCGAAGACAACTACTAATGGTGTCCATAATGGATACACAGTGGAGAGCGCTCCTCGAGACCCCCGCAGGCTTTCAATTTTGGCCGACATATCGCGCTCTCTTGATAGAGAAGATAGGACAGAAGCCAGAGGTCCTGCATGTCCATCGCTAGCTCCAAGAAACGACAGCCCTCTTTCTTCCGCCACAATCCGTAATAACGAGAGATGCGAAGCCACTCCGCCGTCGACCGCACAGCATCAGAGCTTTTCCTTCCTTGACTCCCACGCTCGCAAATCCCGCTTCGCGACTCTATCCAGCGAAGTCGACTCCGCGCTCTGGGTCCTATACCGCGAGCTAGAAAGCACCACCTGTCTCGGCCAACAGATCGTGGAGCTAGAAGCCCAAATCGTGAAACTTCGTCAAGAAGTCAGCATCCGAGACAACCAACTGATCCTCTCGCAACGCGCCACCAAAGCATGCCAGATTCCGCAGGCGGAATTAGACCGACTTCGAGCCCAAGCGGCGAAAGCTGATGCCGCGACTCGCGAAGCGGAGACGTTACGCACGAGAAATGGAGTTCTTGAAAAGGAACTGAAGGCCGCGAAGGCTGAGACGGAAGCGATGACGGGGATGTTGAATGAGTGGAAGGGGAAGCTGATCAATTTGATTGGGAATTAAATTATATCGTATTCTTTCTAGTTCTGAGCAGGTTGGCGTTTCGTCGGGATTTGATGCATGGATTGTATGATTCTATTCTTTGTACAGCTCTATATATATACTTGTATATATTTTGTTCTCTTTCCATTTACTGGTTGAGGATGTTAGAAAGGGCGTTTCGAAACGTGAACGGGTCGTTTTGGATGAGTTACATGTCCATTCTTTTCTTGACTTAATATGGGATTTAAATTCATAAGAGCTCATTTCTCCTCTCTGGGTATCCGCACAGATTGTTTCATGCTTGGAAAAGAACTGGCAAGCAGTAGATGCTTCTATGGCATCCAGTTGACTCTCCTAACTTTCTCGAGTTAGAGCCATGATCAATCAGTGATTTTGTTTGATACGATCTGCACTAGATGAAATTAGTAGTTGGTTTAGTTACAGGCTACTGGGATCTGACGAGTCGGAGGCGTTGATGATCGATCTTGATCTTGATCTCGGAATTCGGAACGGAAGGTATCTGGATGAACAAGGTGTTTCAGAAAATGCCTGGAGGCTGGATAGGAAAGAAGATCGCTACGCTACTACTGGAAGCGGATGGAAGGTCAATTGCAAGCACGGATTCAAATTCTATTTCGAATCTAGATATAACCGGCTATATATGTATGATATAAATAATATGATGATACTAAACAGACACCATAGACCCTTTTTTCTCTCTCATAGCTCCTATTCACATGAAAACGCGTAGCCATGAACCGTGGGTATACGTGAGTAGTTAAAAAACATAGAACATAACAATAACAGGCATGAATACATGCCGTTAGCGGTAAGAAAATAAAACCAGATCGGTCGTTCAGACCTCCTGGTGAACGACCTCTGGAGCGATGGCGCTCTTCTCGGTGAGACCCATCTCGACAGCGAAGGTGGTATGGGGCTTCCACTTGGCAGAGGTACGGGGAGTAGTCTCCTCCATCATCTTGTCGACCTGCTCCAGGGTGAGACCCTTGGTCTCGGGGATCAGGAAGTAAGCGTAGACGAAGGCGCAAGCGCACAGAGAGCCCCAAATGAAGAACACCTTGGCGCCGAGGTTGCCCTTGTCCTTGTCGACCATGTAGGGAGTGATGACGGCGATGATCTGGAGGGAGAGTTAGCTGGACGTCTTTATTCCCTCTTCCCTGAGGGGAAGATCTTCAGATGGTTACTTACGCAGTTCCAGAGCCAGTTCGAGGCGGTGGAGAGAGCGACACCACGCGAACGGATAGGCAGAGGGTAGATCTCTCCGATGACGACCCAGGCACCAGGGCCCCAGGTGCTGGCGAAGAAGAAGATGTAGATGCAAATGAAGGAGATCATGGCGCTGACTGCCTTGGGGTTATTGCCATCGGTGACACCGACGATAGCGACGATGAACTGGCAGATGACCATACCGAGAGCACCCCAGATGAGCAGGGGGCGACGGCCGAACTTCTCAATGGTCCAGAAGGAGATAGGGGTGGAGCAGACGTTGACAATGGTCGTGATCATGGAGATCAGGAAGGGGCTCTTGATAGTCCCCAGGGCCTGGAAGAAGGTAGTTCCGAAATAGAACACGAAGTTGACACCGGTCCACCTGATTGATTGGTCAATGGAGACTTAGAAATGAGAAGCTATTGGATAGATAGAACTTACTGCTGCATCATCTGGAGAGAAGTACCCAGGATAGTACGGCGCAGGTTGCTGTTGGGAGCCCAGAGACTGCCCTTGAAGCAGTTGAACCAGCTAGACAAGTAGCCACCCTGGGGGATAACCTGAAGCTCATACTCGTGGTTGGCAACGATCTCAGCCAACTCCTGCTGGATGTACTCGGAATCGACAGGCTGACCACGGACACGGGACAGCACACGGGCCGCCTGGTCGAGGTTTCCCTTCTTGACAAAGTAACGAGGAGACTCCGGCAGAAGAAGAAGGCCGGTACCCAGGATCAAAGCCCAGGCGAGCTGCATGCCGATGGGAATACGGTAGGAACCCGAGTCAGTGCGGTTCTCTGTGCCATAGTCGACACAAGAGGCCAGCAGCAGACCGATGGTGACGCAGAACTGGTAGCCCGACACAAGGGCACCACGGATCTTGCGAGGCGCGATCTCAGACATGTACAGGATGATGATGGCCGAGACGAAACCAACACCGAAACCGGCAACCAGACGACCCGCCACCAGAAGACCTACACTGGTGGAAGCAATCTGAAGACACACACCGATGATGAAGATAACACAACCTCCAATGACGGTGGTGCGACGACCGAACCAATCAGCAAGATCACCGGCAATCAGAGCACCGAAGAAGGTACCCGCGGAGAGGATAGAGGTAATCAGAGACTTTGTCGATGACTTAACGACAAAGTCTGCTGAAGGTGTAGTTGCGGGATCCTGTTCGTACGTTGTTAATCCCACGATGTCCTAGAAGAGATAGAGAGATATAGAAAAAGATATATCGAATAATGGATCCTTACCAAATGCTCGAATCGTTCAATGAAGTAGTTCATACCCATGACACCGCTGATGTATCCGGAGTCATAACCGAAGAAGATACCACCAAAAGCGGCAAAGGCACACATGAGATAGGCCTTGAAGGTGACGGGGGCCTCGACACGCTCCGTATCGGCAGTCGCAGTCATGACAACGGCGGCCTGGGGGGGGGCCATGCCGGTCGCGACCACATCACCATGGTGTCCCATGTTGACAGCTGATCAGCAATGAAAGATTGAAGAAGTGCTTAGGAGGGGAGGTCCAAGGGAGATGGGACAATGCCCAGAGGCAGGCCAAGAGTCGGAAGGTTGGAGGAGGGATATCTTCCGATACACCAAGTAGGAACACAGAGAACGAATTGATCTTGCGGGGGAAAAGAACGCAGTATATAAACCTCCCCCGAGACCAGAGCCTCTTGATTTTTCTTCTCCCGCTCCGGGGATAACGTCTGGGGGAGATGCCGTGTTTGTCATCGAAAACTCGGCTCGGCCGCTCCATTGACGAATATCCTGTACCACGAGATCATCTTTGGGAATCCGTCGGCGGGCCTTTTTTGACGAGCCAAGCCTGTTTTTGTTCAAGCAAGCATTGCGCCATATTCATTTTGGCCGTAGCGTCCCATCGCGGACAGTTGCGGGCCGTGTTCTCGTTGGTGCCAGGGATTGTTTTGCGCGCCGGTGGCTGCGCCGTCTGTTCGAGAGTTCCTGTTCCTAGTTCAAAAACCTCGGGGATGCCCCAGACGGACCAGGCATTGGGGAACTGGAGAACCTCCCAGGGCACCGTTTGCGGGACAAATCAGAAGACGAACAATCGAAGCGAAGGTTCGGCTTAGGCTTTAGCAGACTTTGTCTCTCCACTTTCACCACCACAGGAGAGCTCACTGGCGGAGGTGATTGACGAGCCAGACGCATCCAGATTATCATGCCGTTTCTCGACCAAACAGAGACTCGGTTCTCGCCGGTTCTGACGGTCGGTCGACGAGCTTATTTCGGGCGTAGCACAGAGCACTTGAGCTGAGCAATGCCAATCTCCAGGATCGGTTCGTCGGCGATGTGACCATGTCGGGAACGGCACATTCCCTTCTCTTGGCTTCCTTTCGCACTCAGCCTCAGGTCCGGCGTACCACGTGTTCCGAAAAATGACGAAAAAATTCTCCCGGACGGGGGTGAGAGGGAGCCGATGAGTTGTTTTAGGTGCTGTTTCCGGGCCGAAAGGATTTTTGGGGGGTTCTGGAAGGAATCACTCTCTCGCCAATCTCGCGGATGGCAGATCTCCTAGAGTTGCCCTTTGGTCACATTGCACACGGCACCACTGTCGGTACCAGTGTTGTGCCATGTCCTCAAATCAATCCTGCGTGTCCATCACTTGCAGGGCACACTGCTGGTGTGTTCAGCCACGTCTTTCTCCACGCTATCCCTGGATAAATGTTGGGCATGTAACCGTGGCGCTGGAAGATTGTCACCAAATTGGACCCCAATCCACCTCCAGACGGGGTCTCCAGAAAATTTGACCGGGAAATTCATCTCTGCATCGCCCCGCTGAATCACCGGCGCCGCTAACTTAGTACTGACAAGGGAAATTTTGAGCACACGATCCTCGGGTCTAGTGATGATTCATGGAAATGCTCTAGAAGAATGAGTAGTCTTGTGGGCCACACGTATCCCTGAGGAAATTATTGCATTGTCGCACACAATAACGCTGTCTTCTTCTGCAGGTCGCATCCTCGCTTGCACCTGCGTGCGGTCTGTGATGTCTGATAGCCGTAGTCTTCTTGTCTGTAGCGTCCTGACTGGTTCTCTCCCAAGGCCGTCCAAGACGGCCTCGACGTAAGATGCGACTAGCGCTGGCTCTCTGGACTTGTCTTAGTGCAGGAAAATCAGGTAGCTAGGTTCCAGACGAATGGCCACATCGCGGGGGTGCAGGCCATCGCCGTGCTCAGGCCACAAAGTGGACGGGCTACGGCAATGTGCTGTTCGGGGATGTACCGAGACATTTGGCCAGCCTGTCCATCGTCAAACCACCGCCTCTTCGACGACGATAGTGACCATTCGTCGTGGGAGACACAAGCCAAAAAACTGCCTCCCGTCGTTCCGGTGGTCGTTGTGATCTCGATCCCCAGGTGATGATCCCCCGTTAATTCCCCGCGGGGTCGTTTCTTCCTTCCCCAGTGTGCACCGGTGAGCGTTTTGCGTTACGGCGCTCAGTTACACTCCGACTAAATTTTCTCGCAGGGTCGTAGATGAGGGGGCCGCCACTTGCGACTCCGTTGTCATCCCGAAATATCATGCCATGCAGCCATCGCCATGTCGTTGTCGCCCACAGGCCACTACTGCTGGACGGAGCCGGGATGAGGGCGTCTGTTTGCCATGTCTAGGAGGGGATTGGATGTCCGAGACGGAGGCGCGCTAGATAAGACAATCCCATTGTCTTAACTCGTGTTCATGGGCTGCATTGGTCTCGGGTGTGGAAGAAAATGCTTGGCGAGAGATATATTGTCGAACGACTACTGGAAGAGACTTCTCGAATCACCTCTCCAGGCCACCCAAGAATCTCGAAGCCAGTCTTGTAGCCATCTATTTGTAGATGCTCGCACACATTTCAACTTCGCCTGTGAACCTCGGCTAGTCAGAAGTCCGAACAAGGGCATCCTTTGTCCTCTATACCCTACAGGTAGAATGGGGGCTGTTTTAGTTATAACCCTGCGTAATAAGTTGATTGGCTTGTTCCAATTGCTGATTTATGTTGCCATGTGACTACTCTGTCCTGTCCAGTCCAAGTCTAATCGCTTCGTGCTTCACTTAGGTGATTTCCACCAGAGTATCGAACACCTAGAGTACGCAGACGGGGCCAAATCAGGCGCCATGGAGGTAGCTTAAGCCAGACTACTCAGCAGGTCTTTCGAAGCTATACGTCTGATGGCATTCGATTGCATTCAGGAATTTGACCTAGGCACTGCTGTTCTCCACAAGGGAGTATATGAGCAATAGCATCTTACTGACGCCCATGGTTACTTGCGCACTATGAATCTCTCAGAAGAGTGGTTTAATTCTTGTCTTTTAAGCTTGTCATTGTCATTTACACCATAGCGAGACCGCCATTAATCATAATGTACTCCCCATTCACCCACTTGGACCTGTCTTCCGCTAACCAAGCTACAGCCCACGCAATGTCTTCAGGATCTGCCAGACTACCTTCACACGGCGTCTGCGCCTCGAACTCAGCCTTAATAGCCACCAGCTGCTCTCCTGCACCTTTCCGGAAAGTTTCCGTGTCGACTGGCCCAGGTGCAATGCCGTTCACTGTACAACCATAGACGGGTGGCAGTTCCTTGGCCCAGACCTTGATCATCGAGTCGAGAGCGCCCTTGGTAGCCGCATAGACAATGAGTTCGGGCTGGGGAAACCTCCCTGAGCCGGAACCGATGCAGATGATTCTTGAGCCTCCCTTGACACCGGATTGTGATGGAGGGGATGACGACCTGTAGGGCGGGAGGTGAGGCAGGACAGCCTGCGTCAGGAGAAAAGTACCTCTTGTGTTCAGATTAAACGTCTTATCCCAGACTTCAGGTGTGACTTCCCACGTGGGATAATGCGGCACAACGGCGGCGTTATTCACGAGAATGTTGATCACACCGAATCGGGACACAGCCGCTTTGACGAGCTGCGCTGGACCTTCAAGTGTCGAGAGGTCGGCCTGTACCGCAATCCACGGTGTCTGGAGCTTCTTTCCAACATTGTTGGCTTCCTGTTCGAGTTCAGGAAATGGATAGTTTAGCACGATGTTTGCGCCACGGGCTGAGAGCTCGATGGCGATTGCGGCACCTATGCCGGAAGATGAGCCTGAAATCAGGGCTGTCTTTCCCACCAAGGTCTGAGGACTAGATTCAGCCATAGTATTCTGCAATGCCAGCGCGGCGAACTTGTTTCTCGAGGATGCAGGAAATGTTCTCCTTCTCTCGGTAAGCAACCTGAAGCCAACAGCCTGGTTGTCAGAGTAGCGATACCCCTCGCGCATACGTTAAGAGTCATTTGTCCACTGATATACAGTTTCTGACACACCTTCGGCGTTCAATTATTCCATTTCCACCCCGTTGCGGCGTCGGGGGCGAGTCTGCTAGCGGCGGACAGCCCGGAATCCGGTCGGGAAGATAGGGAAGTTTGATACAAAGAACGTTACTAAAGCAACAAGATAGCCGAAACGAATTTGAATCAATAAATAGTAAGAACATGTGGGGAACATAGTTATCAAATGCGGAATCGCTAGACTGGTAACATACAAAAACGCATTTCTGAGAATATAGACAGTTTATAAATGTATCGTTATGAGCTCAGACTCTTCTCTTTCGTACCTCGGACTGCGAACTACAACGACGAGCATGGCGAAAATTGACTTGAGGATTCTCCGAGGACCCATGGAGACCATTAGGGCCGAATATAGCCCTTTTCTGAACTCACCACGAACTTTGATTGCGTTGGCCAGCATCGCTGCTTTGTTGCTGGTCAGCATCGCCAGAATTTTCCAATGGATGACACGGAAAAAGTTGCGATTGAAGAACATCGTACTGGCAGATGAGATATCCAGCTCGAGAGCTCGCGCTCTGGCGTATTGTTACCGCCCGCGGGAGGTCATGCTCAAAGGCTACAAGCAATTTCCCGACGAAGTTTACGGAATCGACACACGAGATGGTGAACTGCCTAGGGAATATTTAATGAACTGAAAGAAATAGCGCTAATATACATTCCATTCAGGCGTTAAAGTTGTGATTCCTCCAAGCTTCCTAGATGAATTGAAGAGCCATCGTCACTTGAGTTTCAAGTTATCCATCGACAATGTAGGTTCATTAGGATGGCCGTCACCAATTCACCTCCTGTGGGTTTCTGGAACATATGAACTGACAAAACATCTTCAGGATATGCAAGCTGAATACACGTATTTTGGGGGACCCCCAGAGCATGTAATTCATGCTGTCAAGGGTGGGCTGACTTCGCTTCTTCGTAAGCAGATTCGAATGATATTCCAAGCTGTAGCAAGCGCTAATCTTCAATAGCTGCATACATGCCAATACTACACCGGATGGTCCAGAAGAATATGCCTAGAATTCTAGGATACTACGGAGGTAGAACGCCACCCTGGTTTCTCATTTCATATCGGCTTCATGCTAAAAGCATGTTGCAATACCACAGACTGGACAAAGGTCAAAGTCCATGATCCAATCCTCCAGATAGCTGGTACCAATAATGCTCGTGTATTCCAAAGTACCGCCGCGAGTCTCGACGATGAATGGGTCTCCGCGTCAACAGGATACGTCGTGACCACCTTTGACTGTATCCGATCGTTGAAACAATGGCCCCCGTTCCTGCGGTCAGTCATCTATCAGCTAATTCCAGAACGTGCTGCAATCAAGCAGCAATGGCTCAAAGGCAGGAAGCGGGTGACCCAGTCTGTGCTCGAGAGACAGCGTAAGGGTAGTAATCTGGAGGACCCGCCTTCTATGCTTGACCTCCTTAGCTCTGGCAAGAATGAGCAATTTTCGGGCGACATCGAGAAGCAGCTGCTGTACCAGATGACTCTAGTTGCTGTGGGCACGGTTACCACATTTTCATCCATCATCCAAGCCATCTACGACTTGGTTGCGTATCCGGAGTATATCCCGGTCCTCCGCGACGAACTCTTGTCTGTACCGCGAAATGATGACGGCACTTTCAACAAGGACTCTATCAGTGCGATGAAGAAGCTCGATAGTTTTATCAAGGAGAGCCAGCGGCTTTCTGCACCGGATCTAAGTGAGTTCTCGCCGCCATGCCGAGGACTTTACCTCTCCCCCGAACAAGATGATTGTACTGACGCCCCATACAAGGCACCTTCCAACGCGGTGCCACCGCCGATTTCACCTTGCCCGATGGAACATTTATTCCAAAAGGCACTAAGCTAGAGGTGAACACGGCATCGATCCACGTCGATGATCAACACTACGAGACCCCGTACCAGTTCGACGGGCTCCGGTACTACAGGATGCGCCAGCGGTCAGGCGAGGAGAATAAGCACCTATACTACAGTGTCGGAAAGAACGACCTGTCTTTCGGATACGGACGCCATGCCTGCCCTGGCAGGTATCTCGGCCATCTGAATATCAAGCTGATCCTTGCTGAACTCCTGACTCGGTATGATTTGCAACTGGTTCCAGGGCAATCAAGGGCGAAGAATCATGACTTCGAGGCTCTGGTAAGTGCTAAACAGTTCCTGTAATGCTATATATCCTCATGGTGTATCTATCCGTTTTCTTTTTGATTTTCTTTTCTCGCACTAATGGCATATGTAGTCTGCTCCGGACGCTGAATACGAGATCTTGATAAAGAGCAGAGAGCCTGCAACGACCGCTTCGGAGGCGAGTTGAAGATTCTTCAATCTTAGAATGTCAAAGACTTGATTTTGTTTCTTGTTGATTATGACGTAGCATAGCGTAGTAAATAAGATAAATTTATTATACTGGGGTATTGTGAAATGGTAGAGTTTGTAGACAAGGAATTTACAAAGTCGCAACAGCTAGGAGGTGCTGCCTCTCATCCCTAGTTTTATTTTCGGTAGGGAATACCTCCTGTGCCTGTGATGCTCTTCTTTCCACCCCAAGTGAGGTATCTAGCCAGGTTGCGAATAGTCTGCATGCTCTTGATTAGGAAACCTCCTAAAGTATAAAGTTGATTGTCTAGGGGTTGCTAGAACCTATGAATCATGTGATATCTAAATGGGAGATAGCCCTTAATACTCTGCTAAGATACGTAGTCGCATTACCACTTTCCAGAACGGTACGTATCCTGTAACAGAAAGATAAGGCTCGACTCTACTGATCGCCAAGAACATCGTCCACTCCGGCGGCCCCACATCCGGAGGGGAAACCGCGCCGGACGGAGATTCGGATTCCGGATTTCTATAGTTCCCAATCCTATCTCAGTTTCCCCCGCTTCCGCCAATGGGAACCTGCGAAGCAGAGGAGCAATACCAGCTGCAGACTGTACGATCTTCAGGAAAGGGGTAGGAAGAGATAGATGGGAAATGGTCTGATACGAGTAGATTAGGAAGTGTTCCAGAGACCCGTTAGCGTCTCATACTTCTCGGCTGTAGCCGAGTATGTCGCTAGACGAAATGGCTAACCCGAGAAGATGTGTTGCTGGATGAATATACAAAGATAGATGAAGGAGTACATGAACCCTATTGCACCCCCATAATTCTAAAGTGAGAGCATGGGAAAAAGAAACTGCAAACATTAGGGCAGGATACAATCTGAGCAAACAACAAATAACAGCTAGCGTCACTGAACATGGAAGAACGTCGGATATTTTGTGCCATTGTTGGCGCCGGTATGACAGGTGTGGCTCTTGCCGACAGGATACTCGTTACTGGCACTCTGCGACGAGATGAGTTCGTCCTCTTCGACAAGAATACCGATTTTGGGGGCGTATGGGAGACCAATGTCTACCCTGGTGTCGCCTGCGATATTCCAAGCCACGCATATGTTATGAAAACTTACCTGAATCCAAGTACGTCTTTTGAAGTTTGACTAGAAAACTCACCCGTTTCCCCCTGTGTGCTCGAACTCTCTTTGAATTGACCCATCTCGCGTTGTGCAGATTGGTCCAAGAAGTATTCCGAGGGTCGAGAGATCCAGCAGTATTACGCCAACTGGGCAGATCGTCGCCGTCTTCGTGAGAACACTTTCTTTAACGTCCTGGTACACGAGGCTCGGTGGAACGAAGATACTTTGTTGTGGGAGATCTTGGTCGAGGACCGCAGTTCTGGTCGCAAGACCAAATGGTTTGCGAATGTGCTGTTTGATAACGGCGGTGGTTTCTACCGTGCCAAATATGCCAATATTCCTGGTAGGGACACTTTTAAAGGTGAACAGTGGCACACAGCGCAATGGCCGGCTCATGCGGACGTACGGGGTAAACGCGTGGCTATGATCGGGACTGGACCAAGTGCTGCTCAGGCTGCGCCCCGAATCGCACCGCTTGTCGAGAAGCTGTGCATGTATCAGCGAAGTTGCGGCCATGTACTTCCGCGCAACAACTACGAGATCCCGATGTGGAAGAGGCTCCTCTTCCGTTGGTGTTATCCCCTTCTGTGGCTTTACCATGTCACTTGGCTGGTTTTCGTATGTCACCCCGTCATATTAAGAGGGAAGTAAAGCTAACAGACTCGCTGTCTAGTTTGATAAGACGAGGTCCATGTGGATAAGTGGCACCAAAGAGAACAAGGCATATCATGAAGCTTGCATTGCATTCTTGGAAAGGGAAGTCAAGGACCCCGTGGTACGAGAGAAGCTCCGGCCGACGACAGAGTTCGGCTGCAAGCGTGTCCTCTTTCTCGACGACTGGTATTCAATGTACAACGAACCTAATGTCGAACTTGTGACCGAGAAGCCTCTGCGCATCACTGAGCACGGTATCGTTTCAAAACCCCCTCACGCACTTTCGAGCGCGGAACGTGCCGCCCAGCCAGTAGGATCTTACCAACAGAAAACTTCAGAGCCGGACGTCGAAGAGGTGGAGCGCGAGATTGATGTCTTGATCTGGGCGACTGGTTTTGACATGAATGACTCTGGCGGCCACTTTCAGATCTACGGCAAGAATGGCATTAACTTGTCCCAAACGTGGAGGGATTGTCCGGAGACATACTGGGGTATGTCAGGAATATCTAAGCACTTCTATTCCTCCTGAGAGTTCCATTCGAATAGTAAAACTGACCGAGAAATCTTACAGGCGTTGCCGTTACAAACTTCCCCAACTTCTTCCTCACTCTCGGGCCCAACTCCGTCAATTACTGGTCCAATATCACGACCGTCTGTGAGACCCAGATCAATTACCACTGCAAGATCCTTAAACACATTAAGAAACAGCTGGAAAGATCACGATACGCTATATATCCCGACACCGATGTTCAAAACAAATTCAATGACTGGCTGAGGGAGAACCGTACCGCACCTGGCACGCCATCCTTCCTGACGAGCCAATGTGCCACCTATCACAAGGCAAGTTGAGATCCTGTCATATTTTCACCCAGTCTTTCTCGGCTTAGGACTAAAGGAATAAAACGAAATGACTAATCTGAGCATGAACAGACACCCTCCGGTGCAACACCAATGTACAACCATTTGCGGGTTTGGGACACATACTGGAAAATGAGAAAGGTCGAATGGAAGGACTTTGTCGAGATTCGCAAACCAAAGTTAGTCTTGGATGATCGTCGTCCCTATAAGGACTCTGTGAACTAGGTAGGTAAATTGTAGATGGTATATTGGCCATATGAATATTTTGAATGGATGTCACTGAAGATAAGGATAAACTGTATAGCAATAGAGTTGATTTGAGAGTTGAGCTCCAATTGTCTTCTCTTGGGGTCAATTGTCTACTGACGTCTAAATCCCGGTGACGTACGAGGGTTCTATCAGGAAACCCAGTGTCTGGTTGCAGCCTGCCACCTTAAAAGCGTTATGAGCTCCAGTAAGACGGTGTCCTCTCATCATACACAATGAATGGCCTTCTTGAATAGAAGGGGAAGATATGCAACTGGTTTCACCATGCCATCCTGCGGAAAGTATACCGTCTGGAGAAATTTCTTGGGGAAATCTATCTAGTTTCTCAGAAAAGCAATCATAGCATCTAGGAGTACATTCAAGCCTCCAACCTCGTCAGCTAAACTAAAGATTCTATAGTTTCTACACGTGGCTTCCGCACCCAGCTGTTCGACCTTGCTAGACACGTTCTCCTCACTGGGCCCGTAGACAGTAACGAGCTTCCTCTTCCCCTCCACATCTCCGCCGCCTCCGCTAAATACCGGCAGATCGTCCGTTCCATTGACGAAGGAGACCAAGTTTTCTGCCAAAGCGCGAGCAACAATCCAATTCTGCTTGCTGTATTTCTGATTGTAATTGCCCCATATGTACGCGGTGTCCAGCAAGTGACTGGCACGCCCTTTGTAGAGGCCTTCGAATGGGTTACGCTCGTTGAAGTGGCCAAGATACGAAGGTCCGGGCCATGATTCTGCTAGCTTCACTGCGGGTGCGTAGAAGCTGATGTCTGTCACGAATTGGATGATGGATAATAGGGCATCCGAATCGGGCATTTCTCCAGAGATGCCATAGAATCCGAGTATTTTGGAAGCTGCTTCCGGACCTAGGCTCCTCTCGACTGATGCTACGAACGCTGCAGCAATGCCTTTCTCGCGTGCGTTCAGATTGACCAGTCCGAATATAGATCCCTGTCACTATCAGGCTCTTTCATTCTAGATCTGCTTTTCACGGATGGCATAAGGAGCTCAGGTTAGCCACTTACGTCAAATTGACTCTCGATGGTGAAGAGGCGTTGACACCACTTTTTCCCCGGTAATGGAAGTTTCGTATCATTGCCGATGCTATCGAAGGTAGCTGCTGCCGGTATGAAGTCGTGGTCTACTGTCGGTCCCAGGGACACTAGCTCTGGTGAGATTTCGGCCACGAACTTCTCCGGTGGCAGCGTCAAGAGTGCCTTGATCTGTTCCCCAGGTGTAAGATATCCTAGTCCCAGCTTTTTGAGGACAACCTTGCACACGTCTTCAGCATCATCTTCAGTCGCGGGCTTCATCATGAGAAATGAACCACCAAGTAGGACAGCCTGCTGGAAAAGCGGCTTTTCTAAATGCATTTGAAAGTTGACCGAGGCTGTGTCATCGATGTTAGAGAGTTTTGATAAATAGATTGGCAAGATGGGGGTGTAGACAGCCATATCTTACCGGCTCCTGCACTCTGTCCCACCACAGTAATGCGCTGAGGGTCACCCCCGAACCCAGAAATGTACTTCTTGATCCACAGGAGTGCTGCACGCTGGTCGCGCAGGCCGCGGTTGGCTTTGAAACCGGCCTCCTGCAATTCCTTAGAGATGAGAAAGCCAGGGATACCAACACGGTAACTGCATTTTATGTTAGGGACGCAAGAAGACCAGTTCAACAGAAGTAATTCTATTGCTAGGAACCAAGAAGGTTTTAGGGGATATTTACTTGAAATTTACTGCTATGATGCGCTCACCCATAATAGCAGAAAGTTCAACAACTTTAGACTGATCGTAGTGGGGATATGTGCTTGAGCCAAACGTGAACCCTCCGCCGTGGATGTATACTACAACGGGTAGGTTGTCGCCCCCATCCTGTGGCACCGTTATATTCAGATTCAAGGCATCTAGATCCGACATAGGAGGTAAGTCCGGTTTGGGGAGATGCTCCTGAATGAAGCTCATCTCCATATCAGCTGCCCCGGTGGGCGTCACTACCGGAGGACTAATTTTCGACAATTGGTAATTAGAACTTCTTTTTCTGAGGGGTTTGGTGAGAATGCGAACATACCCATGTCTTGTCGCATCGATCCATTGATGCTCTGGATACTGGATAATCTCTGGTTCTGCGAGTCGATTTTGCAATGAAGCATATTTGATACCGAGATATTGGACAACGCCTTTGTTATACTGTCCCTGGATCTGGCCTATAACGGGATGGTGTAGCACGGGGGGGAGACCAGGGGGGTGTAAACTCAGGTTAGCCATGATCGTTTCACAACAAAGAGTTCGAGATAGAAGAAGAGTGTCAATTCTGCCTTTGAACGCAGGTAGCTCTCCCAATTGGAGTGTCTTGAACTAAGTCCTAATCATATATTACTGCATCATATTTCCTCTTTTTGTGAACCGTGAACGCGGATTCTGAGGCACTAGCAACTCTGATGCCTGAAATGGAAGGGTTCTTCAGCAATCGATCTCCATCTATGATTCGTCAAAGGCTATTGTAATCGTGTGTTGCGGCCTGCTTTATCGTGATTGCGGATACCGGACTTCCCTCCGCTCGGATTCCGCTCGATACGTGGTCCGCGCCACTTACAAGTGTTTCCGAAGCCATTGAGATTTCCAATCCGAGCACCGGATCCAAGCCGATTTGTGTATCTATAGCTCCCCAAGGTTTGACAGTACTTTGTGAGCGGTTCTTAATACAGATGAATTTGTAGTAGCTTGTAACATCCGCACGCAACTCCACTTCTTGTAAAAGAAACATTGAATTTTACAGATACACAAACTAGGCTCTGGATTTCCTCTAGCAAAAAAAGAACAAGAAAATGGGCACTTTTCTGGACGATCCTGCAACTTGGGTAGAGTTAGGTCGGATAGATCCAGTCCTAGAGGAGGTGAGTGGTGCAAAATCTTCTGGAATGAGATCCAGGGACAAGACAACACTTTGACTTGAACTAACGATTTACTTTGTATAGATAATCAAGAACAACAATAAACCAGCGCTGGAGAAAATTCCTGACATCACAAGCATTATACCAACACGCAACACCTGGAACGAAAAGTTTAAAGCAGTTGCAGATGCAGCTGTTGCCAACTCTAATGGCGCAGTGACGGGTGAAGAGATTACCATCCCGCGGAGGGATGGTGGTTCTTCACGCACCTTGCTATATCGACCCCAAGAAATCATGGGCCAAATTGGTACCGATGGACGACCTCTGGTTATATTCATCCATGGGGGAGGTTTCGTATATGGATCGCCTGAGATGGAGACGCAGAATGCCGTAGGAGTTGTTCAAGCTTACGGATGCATTGCAATCTGCCTGAGCTACAGGCTTGCACCAGAGTATAAATTTCCTACTGCAACGGATGACTGTTGGGATGCGTTCAAATGGGTAAGATTTGACCTTATGACTTCTTTGTTCTCTTCTTCCGCTGACCCAGTTCCCTTCTCCTGCACCTAGATCACGCAGAATGCATCCAGTCTGGGGGCAGACCTGTCGAAAGGCTTCGTGCTGGGAGGTACGTCAGCAGGTGGTAATATCTCAATTGTGCTATCACACTTGGCACGCGATGAAAAGCTGTCTCCATCACTGTCTGGTCTGTATATGAACGTGCCGTTAGTTTTGGACCCGGAAGCAGTGCTCCCAGAACACCAGACGCTCTACCGAAGCCGGGAGCAGAATGAATTTGCCCCCATTCTCAATAAGGCTTTCTTGGACATGTACACTGAGGCATACGCGCCAGATGATGTGCAAAAATCGCACATCTGGAGTCCTATTAACTGGCCTGGCGGTAACGGGAATGCCCACAAGGATCTTCCACCAACTTACTTCCAGGTGTGTGGCCTTGATCCCCTCCGTGACGAGGCTTTGATATATGAACGTGTGCTTCGTACCGAGTACGGTATTTCAACGCGTGTGGATCTCTACTCGGGCCTGCCACATATGTTTGTTCCAAACTTTCCAGAGCATCCGTCCAGCAGAAAGTACCCAAAAGATACGATATGGGGCATAGGATGGCTTTTAAACCGTGTTGAATGAACCTGGAAGTTTGCATATCTATAGAAAAGGAAAAAAGGGGATCTACTGCATGGTTCTTTGTCAGCACCGATTATGTATATTATACAGTCTACCTAGGCTGGATAAGACCACAAGATACGGACAAATATGAACGCATGTTGGTGTCATATAATATAGAAGCCAACACAGATGGCAGATTACGTAGCCATGTACAGTTCCAGATGGGAACAAGTAGAGTATACCTTCTTCATTTTATGAATGGAGGCATGATCTTACAATAAAGTGCCTATTAGAAGCGGAAAGACATCCAGGCAAATAGTGGTACCAAACGTAAAAGGATCCAGCCTTCTCACGGGCTTAACATCAACTGTGAATGTGAGAGACACTACATTACTACTGCATCCTAGAGCAACTATAGACGCTTATCAGTTCCGGTCCTCGGGAGTCCGAGGATCCCGGGACGAAGTAGCTAGACCGCTCTAGTGCCTCCAATCCTTTGAACTTCTCTAGGATGAGGTACGGCCCTATGCAATCTAAGTATGAATACAGATGGCCTGTATATATCACCAAGATGGTCGCTTGTTTTGACGGTGATATTTCCATTCTTGCTCTGTCTCTCAATTTGATCTTACATCCCCAATAGGGCTTCTCAAGTGCGTTACGGTTTCATGAAAAAACAGACTATCCCTGCATACATATATAGAAAAATGGTTCAGAACAAGGCACTCGTGTTCGCTGAAGTCCCGGAGGCCCTTCCTGTGGCAGGAAAGCACCTGCAACTTCATACAACCGAATTCGATGCTACTGCAGCGCCTCCAGCGGGAGGATTCACTGGAAAAGTGCTGTATGCATCTTTCGATCCATACCTAAGAAACAGGCTTGTAGCACCAGACGCCGGACGGGATGGATTCGAGCCGCTCCCCCGGGGCTCCGTGATCCCAAATGGTATTCTGGTAAGGGTCCTAAAGTCCGATGCCCCGACCCTCGCACCGGATTCTCTGGTCATGGGCATGGGACCAATTCAAGAATACGTTGCAGTTCCCAGTGAGCTGGTACCGCAGTTCTTCCCTGTGTATAACCCGTTCGGTCTGGATCCGAAGCTGTTTTTGGGTCCGTTGGGCATGCCGGGTCTCACTGCCTATTCTGCATTGTATGAGGTCGGGAAGCCGAAACCTGGGGAAACCATCTTCGTGTCGGCAGCTGCTGGGGCTGTTGGGCAGATGGTGGGGCAGCTGGCCAAACGCGAGGGCCTTACAGTGATTGGGAGCGCTGGAAGTGATGAGAAAGTTAAGCTATTGACGGATGTGTTCAAATTTGATGGCGCCTTTAACTACCGCAGCGGTGATATAAAGAGTCATCTACAGAGACTAGCATCGGATGGAATCGACGGTAAGTGCGGCACCTGCTTCTTCCTACTGAATGCATTCGAATTTTTAATAAATATCAGTCTTGGCAAATTGAGGTTTATCATATTAACATGCTTTCTGCAGTATATTATGACAATGTGGGAGGTGAGCAACTTGAAGTTGCGATTGACTGTATGAAAGCTTTGGGTAGGATAAGTACGACGCCCTTTGAATCGCCTTGAACTGCGCTTAAATATCCGTCAAACCCATATTTTCCATTGTAGCGTCAGACTAAAAATTGTTCACATGGGAATCACAGTTGCATGCGGGTATTCTTCTCAGTACAACATTCCTCCTGGTCAACAATTCGGCATTCGCACCACGAGCCAGGTAATTGGCAAGCGTCTCATCTGGCGCGGAATAAGTGTTTTCGACGACGGCCTAGGTGACACGTACCGCACCGAGCACCAGGAGAATGTGGGCAGGTGGCTTAGTGAAGGCAGCCTGGAAGTTGTCCTCAGCGAGACTCGGGGAATTGATAATGCTCCGGACGGGCTCATTGAATTGTTTGCAGGAAGGAATGTCGGGAAGGCTCTTCTGAGCATCGGCGAGTTGTAGGAGCAGTACCGCAGATAGAGATTATTAATTGATCCCAATAATGCAAGTATTACTACTGCACGTCATGGAAGGATAGACCTGTCCTAGTTCCGCTGATAGAGGCACATGAAACAAGTTGCTCGATAAAAATTTTGTACAGGACAGTCACTCATACATCCTCCTTAACCTAGAAAATGATAAGCCATCAGAGAAGATCTCCTACAGGCTGAGTAAAGAAGAGTTCCCAGTTGACTTGCTGGTCAAAAAAGGTTGGGTCTATCGGTGGGCCACTGCCAAGCAACGAGAAATCTTGGAGATTGTGCATAGAGGGATCCATAACGGTCTCGCTACCCTGGTGACGATATGCGTTGACTCCGTTGGTTGGATATCCAGTGGAGAGAACCATCTGCCTAGAAGGTGAACGGCGAATACCTTGGGTTCGCATAGTAGGTACAGCACCTTGAACCTGGTAAATATGTCGACTATTCTCAGGCTCTGGAGGATTCTGGCTCCCAGGGGAACACATGGATCGCTCGGCAAAGTCAGCGTAAAGATTTAATAAAGACGTACAGAGTCGCTGTATCTCCATAATTGAGTGAAGTGACTGAGCTGGTGCTTCGAGCGCCTTAGCGATATCCTGAAGAATTTTGAGGTCCATCGCATCGGATGTTTCGATGATGTTAGTAAACACAAAGTACAATGGCCGTAGTGGAAACAAGGGTACAACCCTATTAAGTGTCTGAAATCAGTCTCCTTGCTCATTTCTTTGTGAGTAAGTAACGTTAGGTCTCACCAAGCTAAAGAACTGAGATATCGATCTTGATATGGCGCTTGAGACGCGGCCTCCAACATAGATCTAAGGGTGAGCAAGGATTTTCGCGCATTTTCCAAACATTGGTGGTGTGCATTCGGGTCTTCCCCTGTTGAGCTCAGACGTGTAATGGAAGTCATCATCGAATAATACATAAAGTCGATTGTTAGCCATTCGAATTGCAGGTAGGAATCGTCCTTCGATTGCGGTTTTGCGCGATACTTTGATCGTTAGTCCATACTGTGAATGTTATTTGCTACATCACACAAAAAAGACAGCTCACCTCTTGCGCTCGTGCTCGGATATATCTCATCTGCTGCTTGAGGCTCCCAAGTCTCGCCGTATCCATCTGATTCCGTTGACCTGGAGCAGCAAGTTTTCGTGTCTCGTGAATGATGACCTCTTGTACCTCGGAAAGGGACAGCAAGATACTCGACATAGCATCGCCGGGCCTTTCTGTGTCCAACACGGTGCGATCAATATCCATTCTCGCTAGACATGCCGGCTGGTAGTTATTCGCAGATAGAGCTGTGTCGAAAATGTAAGAACGGATACAAGCTAGACGTAGGGAAGTCACATCACCGGGGCCGAAACCCCCTAACTCTGCCATTGACCGGCCTCTGAGTGCTGCACCCACACGGCATGCCAGCGTATTTAGTTTCCAGCACATGCGCATGCGGCCAATATCTTGCATTAAAAGTGCCTGTCGATAGAGAGGATCATCAGCTGTCAGCATCGATTTGACTGGGATCGACACTATAAAATCGGGATGAGGAAAGCACATACTCCTGACTGAAGTGCATAGAGAAGTGAGACTTCAGGTCGCACTGTGGTGTCGAGATGACCAACGGCGGTAACTATGTTATTTCGATACCTCTTCTTGGAGCGTAGCAGTTCGCAACGCATCAGGGGGCTGGGATCCGAGTCAAGTGCGGTAAGGAAAGTGTAGGCAGCATGGTTCACGCAGATGAGATATTGGATGCGTTGCTGGCCGTGTACCGTGCAGTCTATGAGGGCAAGCGCCATTTGCTCCAGCGACACGCTGGTGGTGCTGGCAAATAAGCCTAGAAAGTAAGTCGTGGCGGCCCCCTTTATGCTCTCCTTGGAGATATTCTGGACTTTATACTGACATTAATCGCAGCGCAAAAAGAGATGTAATGTGTAGGACTCCACCTACCGTGCTGCAGGAGATGTAAGAACTCGGCACTGGGATACATGCTGGGCTCATAGAAGTTGGGCCTCTCCTCTGGGTCACTTTCTAGATCAGGCTCACTCATAGCCTGTTTGGCGAGCAATATAGCTGATTCAAGCACACCCTGCTGTTCCAGATCCATCTCTCGGTTTCTATTCAAACCGCCACCAGCTGGTCTCAAGTACCGGTTGAGATCCAGCGACGTAAGCACTTTGTCCTCCGGGCTTTGGTCTTCCTCCTCAGGCAGTGGCCGTGGAGGGGGGTTCCGACGCTGCGAGTGATCAAGTGAAGACGGCGCGGATCTCTTATGGCTTGACGGCTGCCCGTCTCGCGATGCTATATCCCGAGAGATTGGCGACGGTGGCCATTCCGCAGTATGCTCTTGCAACTGGTCTGATGATGGAGTCATGACAGTGGAGTGGGTTGTATCTGCTGCTGCAGACGGCTGCTGCGACTCGTTATCCATTGGGTAGTTTGGTGATGTCCGTCTGAGGCTTTCCTCCAAGCGAGACATGCGTTGCATTACAGCAGCGAGCCGGTCGTTAGTAGTCCCAGTCCTGATATTCATTATCAGTCTTCTATATTGATCAGCAATGAAGACAGAAAGGATGGAAAGAACGCACCCATTGCGATTCTGTCCTGTTTGTCTAGGCCGATGGCGCAGACAAGCGACTTTAGCAGTAATGCAATTGAAACATGGATCGTTTCTATCACATCGTGTCTATGAGGAAACAAGAAAAAGCGTATGTCAGCTATGCTTATCACCGACTAGGTTCATCTGGTTTAAATAGAGATATAACCTTCTTAGAATAACAGAAATCGCACTATCGGGGGAGGTTAGCACTAAAACAAAGTTGCTCAATAGCTCAAAAATGGAATGACCTACAGCAGGTAATCGGCGTGGTGGTGGTCCTAGGGCATTCATAATTCAAATGTTGTCTAAATCCATCCACTGGCGATACTTAGTCTGGGAACTTTGTGAGAGCTAAACTGCAGAAAGTCTTATTCATGGGGCCATCTGAGAAAGAGTCAATGTCACTACTGATGGCTATTCCAGATGGTTGGAAATCACTCCGCTTTGTATGTACCGAGGGAGAGAGAAAGCACCAATCACATCCCAGCAGCTGACAGGGCGATAAGAGTCCGGGCTGCTAAGTTCTCATTGGTAGAACGAAGGAACCTACTGATAAGGTAGTAAGAATTTGCGGAGCAATTGTATTACCCGTATAGGGTTGCTGATTGACAAAAAAAGCCCTACATGGTTTGATTATGGTAGAGTGGGAGATTTTGTATCACGCGACGTATCGTCCCTTGTAATAGACTTGTCGTAGTGGAATAAGATTGGTGCCCGAAGATTCCCCTTGTTTAGAGGATGCTTAGTTATGCGGGGGGCAGTTGACTAAGCAGTAAAGTACTCGTTTAGTTAAATATCCCTAGTAATCTTGTTAGTACATGGGTATGGTCTACATATGGCAATGGGGTGACCGCCTGCTATTCTAGGGAACCCCATAGAATCTTGAAGCTATTCAGACCTATCCTATTTCTTACTTCTATCGTAATGTTCTAGCAGAATATTATTAATATCCCGTGATCCACGCTACTCTCCTAACAAGATCACTAGGGGGGAACTAGCAATCTTGGTTTTCCTGGGCATCATCTCAACTCCTGGATACAATCGGGTTGGTACTTCATTCCCAATGAGTTTTTTCCAAGGTGTTTTTTTTTTTTGAGAAGAATTGCTCTGAAATGTTGCTCGAATATTTACATGTTGCTTTCTCCATATAAAGTGGCAATGCCAGCTGCGGCCGCGGCTTTTTCTGTCCGAAAACATCATTGGAGCTAACTGATATTCATTACAATACTAACATGCCTACCTACTTCAGGGAATGCGTACTGCGGATCTTTCATGTATCCGAGACATTGGATCAGCTACTCACCAACCTGCATTTGCTTTCATCACGAGGAATATGAAAGAAGGAGATCCAGATGCAGACTATCATTTTCAGAGATGAAAAATCACTTCCTTATTTATCCTGAGTATTTCAGTAGTTCTCCATACCGAGCAATCTACGAGTGGGAAAAGAATAAGCGCCGCGAAAGCAATAATCTGGAGATAACCCCGCTGATCTCCCACTTCCGACGTTCATCGACACACCTGATTTAGGCCCCGACTTTGAAAGATAATAATATCTAGGATTTATCTAGCTAATTACGGGTCACCTACGGTTTGCGCCAATGTTGTTGGAATATGCTATTACTGGCGCTCCTGATGCTTACCCGCTACCGACACCAAGGGATTGGGTGCGGACCCGGGTTCCGGAAATCCGGACAGACAGAAAACCACGAAAGCATTAGGAATAATTCATGTCTATCTTTTCCTATTGATAAATTGAACACTCTTTTCAGCGCCAAATAATATTAGCGATGGAATTGAATGGAAGTTGGCCCGTTAAACCGTCCCCTCGCGAAGAGGAACCAGTTAATTGCTGCTAGGAAGAAAATACCACCTACGACCACACAGGCATAGTCTATGTGGAGAATCACACGTCGTCAGTTAAAGTCTGGGAAGATCATCGACACATAGGCTGGCCTTTAAAGGGGACAGGGTAAAAAAGGGAAAACAGGATGGCTTACTCATAGTGTTGGTCGTGGGATCAGCAGTCGTCGGAAGAAGCATAAATGAGCTTGTGACGAAGGTGAACAGAATAGTTACGATATTGCAAGTCCAGCCTAGCCAACCCGGAAGGCGGAAGGACCGAGAAGGAGATAAGACTTGATCCGAACGACCGTGGAAGATGAGGAAGGCCGTGGGCACACAGAAGGTGATTTGCTGTAAGATAGAAGCCACTCCAATGATAGAGTTAAAGGCTTTGAAAATTACGAACACATTAGTCCCATTCTCATATAGGAATTCGTAATTTGTGACTGCTTCTAAGCGATGGGGACAGGAATATGTGTGGCTTACCCAGGCTGGAAAAGAGATAAAGACATCCAATAAGGAACATGATGACGAAGTTCAACAGAAGAGACCAGACTGGAGCATTGAGCGCAGTATTGATCTTGGAGAGGTACTTTCCAAGTGGCAGGCCGCAGTCGCAAGCTAGACTCCAGGTCATCATTGAGGCGACTTGGCAGGTAACAGTTGTTCCGACGGGCAGAAGGACAAGGCAGACAACAGTAAAGACGATCGGTACGACAGTGGTCCGCGTCGCCTGGGCCCATATCTCAAAGAGAGGAAAGCCAGAGGGTGTGACGAGCACGGCCTCGAAATCTGAGGTGCTGTAAAGTACGGCCAGCACGAAGGCCAGCAAGGTTACGAAGCCAATAGCTAACCCCGCTATCACCGTTTGCGGCACGACTTTTGCTGCATTATTGACCTCTTCAACCAGGTGCACTGCTCCATCTAGAGGGGAAAATGCCACTATGGGAGCAGATAGTGCGATCAAGACCTGCACGCCTACTGGCCACCCCGAAGACTCGGTGTAGCTAGTCCATACGACAGCCGAGTCTTGCCGTTTTGTTTGCATGGCCAGCGTGGTGACAGTGAAAACAAAGAAAGCTGATAGACTTAGGAAGACTGATTCAACATTGTAACATTTTAGTAAGAATTCTCAAGCTTTTATTCTGCGTCTCATCATATACTTACATATGATAGAGTAGAAAGCGGAAAGCATTTTCTTGCCGAAAAGATTAAGGCATAGACTTAAGACGAGTACGCCTTCATAGAACAAAAAGCTCTGCCAACCAGCAGGCTCGAAGTCTGGGTTGGCCTCGAAGATGAGGGCGTATGAGCACAGGGATATCGCTCCTGCGCTTGAGGCGGCGAGAGTCATCCATGAGAACCAACTAATGAAGCCGACGAAGTAACTCTACATCAATGACAGATTTTATCAGCTTATCTGCAAAAACAACCTAGATTGAGTGTCTTCTGTTTCTTCGGGGGGGCACCTGAGATACTCACCATAGCTCGGCTAATTTTTGCTGGCGCAAGTATGGACGTCCAATGATACTGACCACCCGTGGTCGGATACGCAGATATGAGTTCAGCGAGCGTCAAGCCGATACAGAGGTAAATAGGCATAATGATGATGACTCCCCAGATAGTAGTCATGGGACCGTAGGGCAGAGACACGGTCATGGTTGCGGCCACGACCAGCCAACAATTGGTTAAGTTATATCCAGCAGCAAGTACGCCGATCCAGCCCAAGTCCTTTTTGAAAGCACCATTGTCTTGCTCCCTACCATCGGTGTAAACTGATCGATCAAGAACTGAGCCCTCCTTTACCGATTGATTGCTGTCATTAACCGTTCCTATTGCTGCTTGCCTGTGAGTCTCATGGTCCATGTTTTCGGAGAACAACGATTGCCACGATTCTTCAGGGGAGCCATACGTGCCTTATCAGCCATAATCTTGTTATACTCCGTTGAAGATTGTTTCTGGACCGAATCCATATTATAAAAGCAACCAATCTATATCCTTCGAGAATAGATGTAACAGGGTCAAATGAGGTGAGACTGAGGCTTAGCCTCAATGCTTTCACTGGGTAGCATAGATATGACAAGTAAGAACTTCCACAAGGTGTGCGAGCATTATTAGCGGGATCTTAATATATCAGTATCTGCCTTTGATCTAGATGCCACCAATACGATGTATCGAGATAGGAGGTCTCTGCGAGATCTTAGCCCCTAAGTTAGGCTTTCCGGCGCTTAACGCTGAGGCTAAATCTTGGGTTCCTCTATAAGCCCAGTGATAAGCGGGATTCCGGCTCGGAATGCTATCGATTGAAGGACGGACAAGAAAAACCATTAGCCGCCGGAGGAATAGATTTAGGAATCCAGGCACTGGACAACGCTGATAACAGTCGCCGAAACACCGTTCTCAGAGTACTTACATGGTACCCAAGCAATTTTTCTTAGTATGCTCAAATCAACTTGACACCTGGGAACTGCGCAAGGCTTGACTAATGAGTCCTCTTGGATATAGCCCAGTTGAAATTCAGAGATTATTTCATAATAAAGGTTCTGTCTAAATATAGCATATTCAAAATCCTTTGATACATTGATCCACTAAATTTTACAACATTGAAGAGTTATACAATTGGCAGAGGAAAAAAACAACTAAGACCATCGGATTGCCTACACTAATTTCTTCTCCACATAATACTCTGGATATGTTTCCTTGTATCCCAGTATCCAATATCCCACCCATCCCATCAGGATTAGAAAAATTCTGCTCATTACAATCCCTAACCACTTGGTTGGCATGGGCAATCCTAGGGGGGTGTCGGCCGACCTGAGAAAGACCGTGAGCTGAAAGACACTAGGCGACTGGCCAGCTTTCCTGCAATCGTCTAGGTAGCCGAAGAAGTTACGGAAGAAGCGCTCTTCTCCCTCCACATTCTCGGGAGTCAGGCTGACGTCGAGAACCAGCGGCTCGGTGGCCGATGCATTGTTGATAGTGTGGTATAGTTTCTTGGGGACGTAAGCCGTCTTCTCCCCGTCAGGGTCCTTTGCTGACAGTGTTTTCCATGGCTTGCTGATAGTGTCGCGGAATAGGTGGCAGGAACCTTCCACGATGCGAAAGTGTTCGGTCTGATGGATGTGGTAGTGAAAAGGAGGCACCATGATCGAGCGCGGCTTATTCTTGTCAAATGGAGGATGCATGTTTCTTAACAGATAGTCTGCACCTGCAGATCTAAATTCCAACAAAGAGGCGCCATCTTCGTAGATAATTGGATTGTCTGCTGCTCTGTTTGTCCTGGGAGGTAGCGGTGCCCTCAGAAAAGATAACATCGTAAATATGCCGCAACTCTAAGGTTGCGATAGCAGAAAGCTGCCCAAATCTTCGCTCCAATAGACTTCTGTCGTATAATCAGGATTGTAGAAGGTAATTAGAAAAAAGTGAAGTAAATGGAGGGTGACACTATATGCTTTGGAGGACTATGGCAGCGACAATTACTTCTTGGGTAGCCGTAAGAAAGTCATTATATTGAGGAATCGGATATCATGGTATGCTAGCATCGTCCCAACAGAAAAGGTACAGAAGGATTCCCTCTTCGTACGTGAAAGTCCAGTCTCCAAAATGCCGACACGGTTCCGGGATGGTGTTGAATGCAAAGTCGCGGGGCGGAAAAGCGGAATCCGGCCGGAACCCGGTTGATACGAGTTATCCTTCGATACTGATACGTCGCCGAACAAGAACATCCGGCACTAGAGTAGTAGCACATCAGACATGTACATGGATACGCTAGGCTACTGTATTTCCGGAAGTCTCACGTATAGTGTATCTTTGAGGATCTGATGGAAATCCGACCCAGACTGTCTTCCTTCGGAATATGGTTTGTATGCTAGTTCATAGTGAGGTTTGTAGATGAATTTCAAAGATAAGCTGTTTGAGAGATCCGATTGGGATACGGTGAAGTGCGATAAGGCGAGATGAATTGTCCGACTGGCCGTGAAATGTTGTTTCTTTGTGACAGTTGTATTCATGAGTAAATGTATGAATACACATATGACTGGCTGACTTCATTCAAAGTTCATCCTTGTCCTGTCCTTGAATTAATCACTCTATTCGCGATTTGAAAAGACTCATACATATCTAGTTCCTGCAACCAAGTATACACCTACGATGGGCTCAAATGATACTTACGGCTGGAGGCGTCTCAGTGTAGGGGTGGTAGGAGGCGGAATCGGCGGCATGTCAGTAGCTATTGCACTACGACGCGCCGGACACGAGGTGACTATCTACGAGCGCAACGACTTCGCTAGAGAGGTCGGAGCATCAGTATCCTGTGCCGCTAATGGTACTCGCTGCCTTCATGAATGGGGTGTTGATGTAGCCAAGGGTGATCCGGTAGTGCTCAAACAGCTCATTAACCGTGACTGGAAAACTGGGGAGGCCGTGAGCGTCTATGACCTTGATGATTACGAGGACCGCTGGGGCTATGTCTATAATATGTTCCACCGCTAGTATATGCATCGCATGTTGAAAGACTGCACTTTGCAGGGCGAAGGCGAAGGCATCCCGGCTCAGCTATTGGTCAATCATGCTGTAAGGATCCCATAGTGGATGAAATGCAACTCGCCCCCTTGAATCGTTGAACTTTTGCTGACTTAACTAAATCAAGTTAACAATATTAATATCGATGGTGGCACAATTTCATTCTCCAACGGGACCACATATCACGATCTGATCGTTGGCGCTGACGGCATTGGATCCGTTGTTCGTAAGATCATCGGCCTGAACCCGGAGAAACGACAAGCCGAGTCCAGCTGTCTGCACGCTAATGTGTTGACAGAAGATGCAATTAAACATGGACTGGTTGACTACTCAATTGATAGTGTGTTTGAGTATTGGGGTGGCCAAGAGGGAAAATGGGATAAGATTGTGCTATCACCTTGTGATGGTGGTAAGCTGCTCTCATATTATTGCTTCTTCCCGCGGTCTGCAGGTGACTATGCAAAGCACACTTGGGGAGGTCAAGACCGCCCTGTTGAGGAGCTCCTTGCTCCATACCCTGAGCTCGATTCTCAGGTCAAAAGCCACCTCGCTATAGGCAAGGATATCCAGCCATGGAGGCTATGGGTGCAGTATGTTCCATTTCCCCTTACTGGGCTTTTAATAGCACTGATATCCTTGGCCCATAGTGAATCTTACCCATACATTATCAAAAATATGATAGCCGTGCTCGGAGATGCAGGTCATCCGGTAAGATGCGTTCTCCTTTGTGGGACCTCGCAGGAGAATAAAAAGTGAGAAAAGGCTTAGATGGTTTTACTAACACATTCTCTAGATGATGCCTCATCAAAGCCAAGGAGCATGCATGGCAATTGAGGACGCTGCAGCTTTGGGAATTCTCTTCAGCAAGCCCTACTTCACGGGAGATATCGAAGAAAGCCTCTCGGTATACGACGAAGTCAGATTGCCTAGAGCTACCAGGGTTCAGTCTGCTGCCGCTAAGGCGGCATACACCATCAATGAGAGGATCGGTTAGTTTGAAAGATCCGAAATAGAGTTGATAGATCAATGCCTCTGATGCCTTCAATTTTAATAGGTTTCTCGAGCAACACGAACAATCTAAAGTACAAGGTCGAGGATGAATCGGAGAATTCACCATTGAGGAGATGAATGCGTAAGTTTACTTGTTTTTATATTCCAAATGAACCTCCACTGGCTCGAGGCGACGATGACAGCTCATATGGTGCACCTAGTTATGATATGTATAAGGACATCGACGAGGCCCTTGCGCAGAAGAGAAACATGCCCTTCACCGACAAGTTCATTCGAGGGCTGCCTATCGGACTCAAGCTCTCAAATGGAACAACCATTGAACAGTGATGAGACGACAGCTATCCAGATGTTCAAGTCGTTCTAGAAGTAATATGTTCCTTGAGAAAGAAGTGCTCTGCCTTTGGGCGGTATGGTAATCTAGCTCCTTGTATGCAGAAAACACGATGGCATTTATGACCCAAGCACTGTGGGATTTCCGTTACTGGCCGATGCGTAGATAGAGTTCGATATTTTGTTATAATCTCTCGGAGCTGAAGCTCCTGATGCTTGAATTCCTAGCAAGCTCAGGCTATTTATCTCTGTGTGTGGAGCTCTCGCTTAGGCAGGCGTGAGAGAAACCCGCCAGGAGCTCCCTAGGAGTAGTAGGGAGTCTCCGAAATAATCCATCTGGAGTCATCCTATATCGGTTCTGTTCCTGTACGACATACCACAACAAGGGCTGATAGCCACCCGTAGCTTGGAAGTCTGTTTCTATCTGTTGACTTCTCTCATACCAGTTAACTGCCATTCAAGCATATTGGAAGCCTGTATAATAATTTTGGTTAAGGCATTACCCTTGTATTCATTCTGGAAGGTTGCTAACTTACTATCCTTTTCTTTCGAGATATCATCTTTCCATGCCGGGTCTTCCTCTCCGTTTAAAAAATCAGTGAGTAGATTCCAGAAAAACAGATATTCCTTTTCTCGGGATTCTCTTTTACCACCAGTTCATGTCAGGGAAGATGTGTACCACTTCAATTGTTTTGTACCAGTTCATAGAATCAAACACATTGCCTTCACCATCCTTGAGGCTGCTGGCTTTGCAATCTGCTAGGAATTTACTTCACGGAATACATTATGTTATAAATATCTATATCTTCCTATATTTGGAGAGTATGTTTTGCGGGGTTGCAGTAAAATAATTGTCACATTATACTCTGTTATTCTTCCTAGTTCATAGCCAGATTATCATTGTTATTCTATATCCCACCTACTGCTATAGGTGCTGGACGAATCAGGAAGGACCTCTACCAGTAATATGAATTTTCTAAACATTCAAAATTATGTGTCTAAAAGATTTACCAGTAAGGTAGCAACGTCGACATACATATATCACATCTCCAAAATGGTTGTGCGGAGACTTCTAATTTTGCAATCTGCTGTGAATCCGCAGCTCAAGTCGAATCTCCTGTGGAGAATATCAATGACTCCGACTGGGAAGCGGGAATATGAAACAGATCCCAAACTGAAACCATGACATGAGGGCATTGTTCAAATGTGCTCACTAGAGGACAGGTACACATTACTGCACAGGGTCTGAAGATATGGAAACGACCATCCTGCCTCCAGACAAATTCAGAACTCCTGGCATTCTACCGACGACGAATGTCAAGTATCTCACACAGTGATAAGCAGGCACTTGTTCTTTTTGGGTAATTAAAAAAAACAATTCCGTTTGACATCACGTTTCTGCCGGGAGATGAGAATAGAAGACATCTCATTGAGCATATATAATAACAAGCAGTAATGAATGACACAAGTAGCAAAATTGCAGTAGATGCAGCCTTCTCAAATGGAACTCCATTATTCTTCGGTAAGTAGAATAGAAAGGACAAATACCAGTTAAATGTTTCTTCTTTTCTCTGTGTCTCATAAACATTCTCCAGTGTGAGGCCGATGTCTTTCGGCAAGTCGAGGATTCACTGCCTGAAACACGCTGCTGCTTCCATCGACAGGCTGTGTGACAGCCTGAAGCCAAAAACAGCATACGTCGCTGGCCCCGGGGGCTGGTATTTTGACACGGGTTCATTTCCGGGTTCCTGAAGACGAAATTCGTATTGCATTGACATTTGACTGGTTCAGCAAATCTCTTAGGATCTGGAAGTTCAATCCATTCTATGTCACCAAGATCCTCAACTCGACATCCTTTTTCTAGGGGCTGGATAATTCCGTCCTCGTCCAAACTCCCTTTATATAATAGGAATTCTTCGTTACTGACTTCGGAGACTGACCTTTTTCCCGAGCCATATTCATCGCGATTCCGGCCTTGCAAACGTCTCCTAAGCTCGTATTTCACGTTGCTATTGAACTATTCACCATAATGCTCTTTCATGTGGCCCATTAATTCATCAATGAACTGGATCGCGGCTGTATCGCTGTCACCGTGTTTATCTTTGTTTGTGATGACTTCCTTGACCTTGGGCGGAAACTAGGAGCCTTCCAGTTCTTTGGCGCTCGCCTGTGGCATCCTCCAGGATGGTTCGAACCAGAAAGGCACATGTAGCAAAAACTGCTTGACTTACGGTCCATATTTTTTGTATTCGGCGTTAAAGTCAGCCACGCTTGGCAGGGGCAGGTCGTTGGCTTCCCCATCGCTGGTTAGCTGGTCGAATACATGGCAGTTAATTCATTATCAGGAAGCATCAAGAACCCATGATGGTGGTACTCGTACTCGAAGCCTGAGTATGGATACGGCGTTCTGAATTTGGGCCATTTAGGCTCATTGTCCCCGTTGGAGTCAAATTGATCCAGAGTGATCAGATACCAATTTCCTTTCTTGCCGAACTCCTCTAGCTCGTAATTCTCAGGTTCAGGCAAAAACAATAACCGAACAGCCCCCCACCCCTTAGTCGTGGAGTGGGAAGTTTCGCTATCTCCATCACATCACCGGTGGAGGGCGTCTTTCCCTTCCCCAAAGATAACATCGAACCAGTGATTGAACTCACGGAGCCGTCGAACAAAGTACAGCCCATCTACATTAGTATGGCTCAACTTCCTCTCAAGGGAGTTCAAGAGAATACTCGCATAGTCAAAGTGGCATGAGATAGCGGAATACATATTACCTATACTGAATGCCTCCCTTCCATACGGCTCCTCTGTCCTTTGTTATTGCTCTCGTTTCCGGATTCTCAGCCATGACAACTCTATCGATTGCTGCGTGATAATAATGTCCTCTCGAACTAATCTTTGTTCATGTTCCGATAAGCGTTAGTTCTCCATGACTTCGGATACATCCGTCTCAAATTTGTAACAACTACGTTGGCTTTCTGATCGGTGATGCCGATTCTTGTCTCTCTTTCCACTCAAAAAGGTCTAATGTTGATCTGGGTGTAAACGATCCTGTACATAGTGACCTCGTTAGCTTCGGGGAGGGCTTCTGGGTCCTGAGGAGTGAATGCCGGAGAGCCGACAGTTGACAGCAGCTTGCGTTTCTTAGTCGTGGGATTAGTGGAGGTCGGTTCCGGTGGAGGAAAATGCGGATCCGGAAGACTGGACAAAGTCGGAATATTCACGAATCTTTCAAGTTCAGTGGCTTCATACCAGAGAGTGGCGGAAAATTGACCGATGCCAGGGCGAATAAGTGGTTCGCGAGCAAAGATGGCGGGAATCTTGAAGTAATTCTCAAGCTCGAGGCGGGGACGCTAGAGAAAACGGAGTAGACATGGAGATATTCGTTGCCAGGTTGAGATTTATCAACGATGGGAGTGGCGGCGCCTTTAACGGGCCAGAGCCAGCTCCAAACGATTCAACGTTGGTCATGAGATACTTGGTTAGTTAAGCCGGACCTTCAGCGGAGAAGTTGAGGTACAGCTCAACCTATGTTGCGAAGTTCGTATTCATACCTACTAAACATCAGTATTCATATAAATATTATTAAGAAAACGCAGATAACTGACATTTGGTATACCACTGACCGAACTGCGAGGACTTCCAAATTAAGAAGAATGCCTTTATACTAGAAAAGATATCATTGAGAGCTTGTTCACTGAGAGATTTCCAGCCAAGTATTCTTCCAGCTCGTAGTAGTCAGAATGCATAATCGACAAAGAAAATTGTAACATCCTGGTCCATAGATGATCGATTTTCTCTTCCAAATTATCAGAAGCGAATATAATCAAGATAGCGTTGAAGGATCCGATATGCTCGCTTGATCACAGAAATAGCATAAACACCATTGAATTATCCGGAGCGGTAGACACGACTCTAGACCCAAAGAAGAGTAAATAACTAATTAAGAGGCATCAAGTTCAGGAATGATCAAGGAAAACACTTATAGTATTCATATAGGTCGATGGACCAGATACAATATTTGCATCGTATCTAGAAAAGTAAGATCAATAAAAAAAATGATGTAAACTCAGCGAGTATATGTCCGTTAGCCCTGACTTCTCTAGCTAGGTAGTCATGATGTCCTTTGAATACGCGAAGTCGGTTGTCTTATGGGTGCGTTGGTAGTCGATATTAGATAGTTAAATGTGACCGTGAAATTAGGCTATTATACATCGACTCCGTATGAAGGTATAGGTAGAAAAGTACGACACCTGCAAACTGTAAAGTATAAAGACACACTATATCACCCAAAGAGCTTTCAGAAAAGAAGGTATAAATTGTAATTCGATCAAATCCAACGTGGCTAATAAACACAAGCAGTTGCCCACCAACGTACATGCAGAAAAGAAGGCAGTAGGTACGTACGCACACCAAAAACCAAGAGACATCTATATATATAATATATATACCCATATCCAATCATATTCATGAAATCTCGTCGAGTCATCGATAAATGCATGCCTTTCGTCGTCCTCGTTGGATGAGAAAAGTACGGCATCAGTGCGAGGGAAGATAGACGAGCATAAAAACATAAGTCATACAGTCATGCGGAAGAAGAGGGGTATAGACATAGAGGAGGGGTGGGCGGTTGTAGAGGGTGAGGAGGACCAGTGAAATGGTGATTAACGCGATATAGCAAGTTAATATCGGTCACAGAGCTGGAACGGACCATAGCTCAGTAATGGCATGTCTGAAAGATGGTAATGACAGTTGTGCGGCCAAAGCTTCAACGAGCCGGCCAACGGGCGAAAATGGCCCGCAATATAGATTTCCAGGAGCGAGAAGGAAATGAACTGTTGTCACGTAGGCATCGATCTGGAAGCGGCCTCCTTAGGGAGATAATGGTCGGCAGCACTAGTCTCTGCATTCAAGCTGCCAGTCTCAAGGATTAGCTGCTGGCAGCGCTGAACGAAACAGGGACAGCCACGCAAAACAAGTTTCGACTTGTCAGGACAGATCCGGACGTTTTCCAGGTCGTATATAGTAGAATGTTGATCCTTCGATCATGTGCATCGCAGGCTTTTACATCGATCGACAAAGGCTAGAAGCCTATTGTTGTACCAACAGCAGCCAAGGTAACCTAGAAATGTCAGTGGTGAATGATATCTAGTGGATCTGCGACCACCTACTACTATGACGATAATCGCGAGGCCTAACGGACACATCCAGCGGTTCAGATTCCTCCACCACCGTGCATTTTGATAGCGCCGCGTTTCATATTCAGCCACGCGGCCTAAGACTGCCGCCCCGATTTCCGGACTACCCCCTTTCTGCATTGACAGTGGTCGAGGTGGAAGAGGAAGAAAGGCCGCAATGAACCAAGCTAGAAGAACAGTGAGTACCATCCGAAAATGGAGATTTGGAATTGCTTACCAAGAGGAAAGATGAATCCTAGACAAAACGCGTAGACCTGAACGTTTCTTCGGCTGAAGACGGGCTCTACAGTCGAGTCCAGTGAAGGCGCGGTCCACATACTTCCGCGGACCTGCTTCGCTCGTCGATCAGCAAACAGATGGGGGGACCAGGTGCGTGACAGTGCGACCGAAATCCTCTCCGTCATGCTGCGGGTTTGGTCCGGGTCTCGGTCAACCCAATTATTTCGACGGTCCGCTGGAGACCGCAAGAGTCGTTGTGGGCTTCGCTGCGGACTCCGGGAGCCCTCGCGCGCGCGAGTGCGTGGACGAGAGATCGATGTCGGGACTCGACTGATGACATGGGAGTTCGACGTAGATGGGCGAGCGGACGACGGACGGCTGTCCGTCAGAGCGAATGGAGAGTTTTGCAGCTCCCGACTACCATAGTATACTCGTGCCCATGCCGGAATAGTGTTCAAGACCAGACTGGAGCTGGAGCCGGGGCGCAAACTGCGAACACTATTATGGCGGGAGGATGCTGGGCTGCCCGCGAAAAAAGAGCGGAACTGCGACGCTGGTAGATTACTTAGGCTGTCCAAGTGCTCATCACTATCAGTATCGGTAACGAGCCAAACGGACGAGGTAGTCTTGTCGCTCAACCAGGCCGCGGATGGTCGGGACGGCCCGGCGAGACTGGAGTTGGAGCGCTCATAGCTGGGACTAGGCGTGGGCTGAGAGAGTTGGCGCTCCGCTGACCACTGGGAAGGAACCGTGGACAGGTGCGGGTTCCAGCGGCCCGATGATCCGTCCGTCATCGACTGCGACGAGACGGGCGCTTGGGAGGATTCGGCATATGAACTGGCCGAGGGCTGGCGGATCGTGGGATACTGTATGGAGAGACCACTGTTGATGGCCGCCTGCACCTCGGGAGGGGAGGGTGTTCGATGCACAGATGATGGCAACGAAGGCGATCCGCTCGAGTCGGTCGCTGGAAGACCCAAGGTCGAAGTGGATGTATAGGATCGAAGGACGGGGAGCGGCGGGCTGGAAGTGAAGGACTGCAGTGACTGGGGCTGTCCGCTCGAGTTTTCAGAGGATGATCGTGAACGACTCCAATGCGCGGCGTTGATGTACGTTCGCACGACCGTTCCGAGCGATGTTATGGAGGAGATGGACGAGTTGGATCGCTCCGCAACCTGGACATTAGGCGATGAGCTGCCGATAGGGATCAGATTTGGACTCGAACTCTGGATGGGAACGAAATTGGGGCTCGACGGCAGCCCGATCGGGACGACGTTGGGACTGGAACTGTGCGATTCGAAAGTGGAATTCTCTGGTTCTGCTGGTGATGATGGAGGTGAAGATGGTTCAGGAACGACCGTTTTGATGGTGGGAGTGACGGTAGGTAAGACAATCACGTCCTCAGACGGTCGCGGTGATGAGGGACCGGGGGCGTCATCTTGTCTCTTATGTGGTGAAACGGCGTCTGGGATGGACGATCTGCTGGATCGGGGGTCATCTGAAGTCTCCCAAAGCTCCGGCGGCGATCGGGAGGCATCAATAGTGGACGAAAACTCCCATCCATCGCCAATGGATCGCAGCGCTCCTCTGTCCTCTGCAACGTGCTCGGTGGCTTCGGATGGTGTGGCGGTCAGGGGCCGAGAACCATGTGAAACGAAAGAAGCGTCATTAGTATCTTCATATTCATCCTCTGTTTCTTCATCTCCAGCGAAATCTTGACCTTTGCCTGGTCTGGGTAAAAGAACGTGCTCTGGTTTGGTGGGATATGGCGTTGCGGCGTAGATGTCGCTGTCTTCCTTTTCGTGTACTAAACGTAGCGTGGGCACCTGGGAGCCTTCGTTGGTCTGCGATTGTGTGCGCTCATGAAGCGCCCTCCGCTTAGGGGAGGGCGACGTGGGCTGTAGAACGTGCGATCGCATGGTGAATATTATCGCATTATCAAAAGTCGTATATATCAAGATAATAGAAAGCTGATATCAATGCTGCCAAAAAGTATACTGTATTGTCGGGTCGGGGTCCGTGAGATCAATAAAGGTATGTAGTACGATCCAATTGAGCCCGAGAGATCGTTCGAATATGGTAAAACAATAACAATGTTAATAGCAATGGCACCCACAAAGAGGGGCAATGGGTAAACGAATGACTGTTTTTGGACCGATAAAGAATGCGTCGAGTTGGTCATGAATGCGGGCTCTGGAAGAACCGGAAAAAAAGAGCGTGAACAATGAAGAGCGTTATTGTCGTACCGAAACTATGAGGGCATCATGCATTGCTTTTGGAGGTGACTAAACGAGTGTCATGAAGGAAATGAGAGGAACGAAAGAGACAACTTTCTAGAACGACGCAGGAACGACTGAAGCAAGCACCACCATCACCATGACCAAGAGAACAAGAGAAAGAAGAAGAAGAAGCTGTTCTGCCGTGGGGGAGCAACCGGGATATGACGAGGAATTTGGTTGCGCGGCGGTGAAGCGACTGGAATGTGAGAATCGAGGCTAAAGAGAGTCTAAAGCACGACCTGCACAAGTGGGATGCTTAGGGCCGAAAGGGATGCACAGAGCACAGAAAGTGATACACTCGCTCACAATTGACGATCCCGTGGGATGAACTAGTCTTTTTCTGTTGCGTTCGTCCTCTCGTGGTGGTTCTGCGATGCGATGAAGCTGTACCCAAGTCCATGTTGGCAAGAGCCCAGTTTTATCGATAAAAGGAAGCCTCCAGCTCTGTTAGGTTAAAGTGATCTGGATCTGTTCTCCGCGAAGCACCAGCGGGGAAGAGACGAACTGGTGATGGATGACATTGGACTCATCCACTTTTTTGCTCGAGACTAACAGTCGCTAAGATGGTCTGGTTGGATGAGAAGACTCGGTTCCTGGAGCCGTTCGCGAGAGAAACGGTCGCATTGTCAGCCACGACACACACCACCAATCCCCATCGTGCAAACGGCTCCCTTTTTCCTCCCTGTCTACTGAGCGGACCATACAGAAATTCCCATCTGCAAAAATAGCACCCATCATCGGACCAGATCCCCGATCAGCGCCAGGAACAGATCACCGCGTTCCCGTTCGTTCCTCTTCCCCGCCCGGAGGCTCACGGAGAGATCGGCAGCCTGACAGCGTGGCAGCGTTCAATTCACCCAGACAGTCCCAGACGACCGAAGGGTTTCTCCACGAGCAGAATATCAAGGTTTAGTGACCTCGCAGGGAGACTGCGTCCGGCAACATTGTCGACGGAGCCATCTAACGCTGACCGTTGAGCTGCTGCTGCTGCTGCTGCTGCTGCTGCTGTTGTTTCTTTCTAACTTCTTTCCCGGCTCCCGGGCTTATCCACCGGCCAGCCCTCATGGCGCCTATAGGCTTTTTCAGCCGTCTCAGGAATCTGTATTCCAGAGAGTCCGGTACGTCGTGAGGCCCAATCTGCTCTGTCAGGCCATCAAACCCAGCCAATCGCGGAGCGGTGGTCCAGGGATGATGGAAACAAACTCCATACTGATGTAGCTTCATAGAGGAGCCGTTGGCCGTCATCTCGGTGCATACTGCCGCTGTCCTCTCGGTATGGGATTTCCACATTTCCTCTGCATGTTGTTCTGAATTGTCGGGTATTCCGTCCTGATCAGATGCATAATCAGGCACCGTGACTAGATGCACATTCGTTGTGCTGTTCCTGCATGATGCTTTAGTTTCATTACTTGTGGATCATATTGCTCTGATCATATTATAAGGCATAATTATATTAGCCTCCGCGCTAACTAGCTGTAAGGTCTTCTTCACCCTCGCGTATGTGGTACCTTTCTATCTATCGTCGGTCACGAAGCCCTCACCCACGCTGAGCAGAGATGCTCCGTCTGTCATCCGGGCTAGGATCCGAGCCGTGACGGCCGCCTGTGCGGTCAGCTCCCTGGCCGTTTTGTGTCTAGCAGTCCAGAAGGGCAATGCCTCGTTCACAGATGGATTGAAACTACTGGGTTTGTGGCCGGTTGGACCGGCAGAGATCGCTCGCAGCTTCCTACTAACGGCTATCCTGTTTGCCGGCCCTCTCTTCGAGCGAGGTGCGGTGGAGGGTGAGTGGAAGGAATGGCTTCGCAGCAGCAAGGTCGCGGAGACCCTGGGCGGCTGGATTGGTTGGCGGAACTATGTGGCCGTAGGGAAATCCTTCTGTGCTTTTATTCCTGCGCTGACATTGTCCGCAGGGCCCCGTTACGGAGGAGATCATGTTTCGTTCCGTCATCGTCGCTGTTCACCTGCTAGCCAAGGTGTCACCGGGTCATATCGTGCTCGTGGCACCGCTGTACTTCGGAATCGCCCATATCCACCACTTCTATGAGTTCCGCCTGACTCACCCAGACACCCCAGTGCTGGCGGCTCTACTGCGCTCACTCTTCCAGTTCGGCTTTACCACGGTGTTTGGCTGGTATGCCACATTCGTCTTTCTACGGACGGGTTCTCTGCCTGCCGTCATCCTCATCCACAGCTTCTGCAACTGGTGTGGTCTTCCCCGACTCTGGGGTCGCGTCGATGCGGGCGTCACCATGGGACCTCCCTTGGTCCGGGGAAAGGAAGACTCGGATGTCAGTACGTTCCAGGCAGGAGATGGCACGCCGGGCATTGGGTGGACCGTTGCCTATTACATCATCCTCGTTGCGGGAGCAGTAGCTTTCTACTACCAGCTGTGGCCGTTGACGGTTTCTCGGCTTGAACTGGTTTCATTTACAACGAAATCGAAATAGCAGCTGCGTCCTCACTATTTCTGCAAATGCGTGAGCAGGATGTTGGCAGGTTGAGATGATACCACGTAGAGTGATGCTTTGATTAAGGGCGCATACATATTTCCTTGTCTAATATTCGCGATACCCGCGACATTCTCTTGATGTAATTAACTATAGATCTAATGAATTTCATGGACTGCGTATCCTCATACTCTCATACTCCCAGTTCTTGATGGGTCGTTCCCACCCCAGATCCAGTCCCTATTACCATGTTTGGATAGATCCTGCAAGGTGGTTCATCACTCTATGACTATTCATATCAGCTACCGGATACATGCAGGATCCTTAACTGTCTTCTTCATTCCTTAGGCCTTCCCCGCACACAGCATTCCCATACGAGCAGCTTTGTTCATATATCCCGACCACCACCGAAAGGGAATGATTCCCTCTCGGCGCAGTCACAGCCATGGACCGCTTTCGGCCGTCCAGTTCCCTCTTCCCCGCTTGCTTTCCCTCTATTGTAGTTGAAGTGACTGTGCTTCTCTTGGTTAATTTCCCTAGAATGGGACTCTGCAGTGACGCGCTCTGTCATATTGTTCGGGAGGGACCTACTCCGTGCGGGGTTTGCTTGCAGGTATCCGTGAATTGATCCATGAGACAAAGGGTATAAATACCCCCTTCTGACCCGGGGGTTTCCTCTTCTCTCTTTCCATTCTGCATCATCCTTCTCAGGTTGAGAGGACCTGAGAAGGAGTTATATATATTCAGTCTCACATGTTCTGTACACTGCTGTTGTCTTGTTATACATATATCGCATATCCTCTCTCTTCTCTACTCCTGGCTCCATGAGTCGGTTGCTCCTTTTGCTGGACATTGTAGTGGCCCCTGTGCAAGGATGGCCCTAGTTTAGTTCGGTTTTTATAGAGCTGGTCTCATTTGTACTGCTTCCTCTCGTCTTCCTCTTTATATATCGCCTGTGGTAGGTTGTCTTCTTCTGTGACTTTGTGATGTGATATTCTGACATCTGATGGATTATTAGGACTAGGTTCCTTTCGCTCTGAGATGTTGTTGGCTCCGGCACATTTGTGCCTGTGATAGACAAGGAGTTAAGAAGGAAGAATATACAACTTGGTATATTAAATGTCAAGGAGACCAGGATTAAAGGACAGTGTCTGCTTGTTCGGTGAGTCAAGTTTCTTTCTCCAGTCTTATTGCACATTATCGTATAAGAAGTCGCTAATTTTATAGGTAGAGCAAGATTTACATTGCATCCGATACAGGATCTCCGTTCTGTTCTTCGCACATCGCTGCACAAACAGCCACCACCTGAAATTTTCTTCCACACGCTTTCACGGAATCCTGCGGAATCCCAGCCGCAGAAAAAGTGTTGTGACTGCGTTGTTGGTATAAATTCCTCTTCGTCTCCCTGTTTGTGCCCCCATCGCTGGGCCGACAGGGTCACGTTGGCAATGCCACTGTCTTTATTATAAAGAACCAGTGAAGATCCATTTCTCTCCTCTCTTAACTTCCTTCTTCCAAATTCCCAAGTACCATGCCTTACGGTGTGGTGCTGTGTCGACTCTTTTGCTCCTCGATACATGTTGGGTCGGGGCTCTTCTATATAAATGACCCTTTCAGCTCTCGGCCATGTTTTGGAAGATTTGGTCACATAATTCAGCAGATCTCCCACATCGTTGACTCTGAAGATCAGCCATTCAGAGATACCATTTACTATCTGCTGGACGGACATCTCAAAGACGAACTTGACTACAGAGAAGCCATACAGGCCGCAGACATTCTCTCCATTCTTGCTAGTTATCTCAAAAGAAGCCGACATCTCTTATTCTCAATGTGCAGTTCACGATTACACTCGCCGCTGACCGTTTTGTCAGTCTTCTGCCTTCGTTTCTTCCATCGTGTCTTGTTTCTTTTCCTTTATCGGATGCTTTATCTCTATCATATCTCGATGTAATGGTTTTTTTTTCATGGATCGGCTCGGCACCGTCCAGATATCGACATCTTTGCATCATTGGCCTATGTCTCTCCTCGCTGTCGAATCAGCAGAGGCCCTAGTACGGACCTGCTGAAATATTGCCACCAGCAGGCTTCTTTTGGCAACAGCTACGGTTGGGATTTTCTATACAATCCTTAACGATGAGCCATTGACAGAACGTCCCAAATCTGCTTCAACTTCAACCAGAGGCGACAAGTTATACCATGTGCAAGGAAACATTGCCGGATTATATAGAGCTGAGAGCCACACCTGTCCTATCCACGAGGTGGGGGATGATTTCCGTCGTGGTTACTTCTCGTTTCTCGAGTCCGCGATGGGAAAAGGTTCGGCTCTCTTCTCCTTCGTTTGATCCTCGAAGTTGTCGATCTTGAATGACTATGTCTCATGAGTGACTTCGTATCGACTAAACCGCACCACACCTCACGATCGGGTGCAATTTCCATACATCTCAGATAGAAGAAGGGCCTTGAGAACCCTGTCACGACCAATCCGCTCGAAACCGGTGCACGGCACCCAACACCCCTGGAGGAGGTCCCTCTCTAGTTTTTCGATACGTTCTTCTTTTCTCAGGGCAGCTCTTGGTTTCTTCCTGACGATGGTCCGGTCGTGATGACAATTCGGATTGGTCCCTACTTCTCGACCATTTGTCCTTTCTGCGAAACAACAAAGTGGAAAATACGATTATCTAGTGTGCCCATACTTGGGCCCTAGATATTCACGAAGGAAGAATACTCCTTGGAGGCGCAGCGTTTCATCCACTCCAAAGTATTCGCGGCCTTCTTCAGCAGCCAACCCGATGCAACTGGTGGGTTTGCCCTATGGGACAGAGAACCTACTTCAAAGGGATATATTCTTTCATTGAATGGGTTTGAGATTATTGTTCGAGCTAGCAGCAGAGAAGAAGGGCCTTCAGAAAGGAGCATACTACATCATCTTTACTTGTGGTGCACCCGCATTGTCCACATTACAACACCACATCGACAACGGTACATGGACCGTAGTTAACAGAGATCCTGACGTCAAACCATTGCTATTGAAATGGGCATGGAAATCAAGCATGACGGTCGCTACAAAGCTCGCCTAGTGGTCAAAGCCTTCAAGCAGCAGGCCGGTGGTGCACGCTCATTGTCCACACTGCGGAGGCCCTGATATAGGGCCCTGTAGAAAACAATCACCAAGACAATATATAGCCCATAGCAGCAGCTGGAGGGTATGTGCTGTTTCAGTGGTTCGCCTTGAAGTTAGAGAAGATCATGTTCTCCCAGCAACCTTATGGTAGTGTCCTCTTTTCCTTCTTTATGTGGAGTATTGAAGCTGGAGTCTGCTTGTCGATGATATATTGCTCGTTCTTGGCTCCGCTGAGCATCCTTACTGGTGACTGTCAGAACGTCCCTTTGGTATGAATCCAGCAAAAATTATCAGCCGTTGAATCAGGGCAGCAGATAGAGCTGGCAGGACATTAGTCGGAGGACTGTCAAATTTCGCCTCCGACTTATCGTTCGGCTGGTCTTCCAAAACCGTTGAAAGTAGATTTGGAATGTTAATTGTTCAGCGAGAGGCTCTGTTCCGAGACGGGGCAGGTGATGCTCCTGATGTGCCCCGACTATATTAGCTCAACAGGTTCGAGATCCTAGTAGTTGTGTCATTACGTCCAGCTTTCCAATACACTGACTTTCGAAGTTCTGATAGGTATATTTACCGAACAGTCGACCACCTTCCTGAGACAGAAAAGGAAGCAGGAAACGTCTAGGACCTATACGGGCTTTTGACAATCGGAGAATAAGCCAAGTGTTACATCGTTCGCCGGAAGAGCAAGGTTTTGCAACCATGCCCAGCTCAAGGTGTAACACTGGACGTGGCCCACGATGAGAACACCTACTGCAGATGTCGGATGAGAGGAAATGGAATCGTGAAAGTCTACGATTACATTCAAAAATGTCTCTTTCAGCGATTGACAACTTAGGCTCACTAAAAACTTTTCAGCGGAGCAATTAGGCGAAACCAATTTTCCCGATGACATCAGGCCCGTGTCTGGGCCGATGCCTGTGATCATCGAAGGGGGTAAACTTCTTACCTTGCCGTCTGTGCGATACTTGACAACTTGACGAAGAACATAAACCGGTCAACCTTCATTTCTCTTGTCCAAATTGCAACAAAGCAACCTGATTTATCCGCCAATAACTTCAAGGAATTCTTCTGTATAAAATGTTCCCGATATCTTGTCAGTGCTTGTTTTGCCAAAGGATTACTTGCGAATAGAGGAGGGTCATGACACCCTTTTTAGGCTACACCTGCCTATATTGATCGCGTTGTTGGGATATCGTACAGCAAGGATTGAAGTGGTGGTCAAAACGACGCAATGCCCATAGCAGAAGCTGGAGGGCATGCGTCGTTGGTGGTGGTCATCCAGAAAGAGAGTCAACAGGCATGCTCGAAGTGGTGGCATAGTGCCCATAGCAGCAACTAGAGGGCATGTGCCTGGGCGGCCCTGGTTCCGGAAAACTGTCAATTCAAGGGGTGGCCAAAATAACATACGCCCATAGCAGTAGCTGGAGGGCGATGTGTCGTTGGCCGTGCCCGTTCTGGAAAGGGCTGAGGTGGATTCAAACGCGCCAGGATGGATCTACCTATACATGGAATCAACATTTTTGAGATGCTAGGACAACTTGTCGATGGTCATCCGAGGACCTGAGGCTGTGCATTTGTCAATCGATGCTCCCATCACTACTCCGTTGTTGAAAATCGATCCCATCTTTCGGCATCCTCCTCAGTCAGAATCTTGATATCATTATGGATTGTCTATAATGCGACAGCAAACGCAGGACTTTATCAGGCCCGTTTCTGGGCCGATGAAATTGATAATTGCTAAAGTTTTCTTCCTACATGATGATATATGCAAATCCATGGATACTGCATCTTCTGCCGGATACACATGTCAACAATTTCACGGATTGACGAAACAATGGCATATTGACGTTTATACCGTCGCACATGGACTACCATAACTCTCCTAGGAGGGCTTAGATGCAGTCGTACCATGCGGCCGGCGCTGGGTGTTTGTTGTATACATTGCACAATACTTGCGCGTTCAGACCACAAGCATTTCGAAGACTTCATCAGACGTCTGTCTCTTTTATATATCCTGCAGCAAAAAGGGTCGGCCTGCATTGAGTGATGAAGATAAAGCAGAACTATTATCGATTTCAGCAAATAGAAACAATCACGAGTACCTTCGAAGAGCAATGCCGATTGGACCAGTCTCTAGATTTTTCTTTCCAAGTTCTTGGTTCTATTTTACCATAAATCAAAGGCATTGTTTCCAGGGTGGATGCTTGTGGGCCTTGTGTTTTCCAGCACGAAGTGCCCGAAGACGATCCCGGTTGGTGGCTTCCTTCTGGGCCAGGAGGAGAAGTTCCGCATGACTCGGTTACAATTACGGTTCTGTTGCGCATGTTTGAGATAAGGAAGAATGAAGCCATAGGGGCTTCTTTCAAAGAGCAATGCCGATGGTAGCCTTGGCCAGTCGTTTTTGATATAGAGCGGAAACCGGTGCTCGCAGAAGAATCAAATCAAGGCTACTCATATACCGATAAAAGGCAAGTTCTATGGGAAGACCAAGCTTTCAAAAATCGACAGAATTGCTTTTGAGAAATCCATAGAAGAGAAATTATCGACTGTATCGAATGGGTCTCTTCCCCTTGACTCTCTATAGCAACTCTGCAGTTTCCGACGAGGGAACGAAAAGTTCGCAACCATCATCCCGTATGCCAAAGCTCTGAACGTCGCTTGAAAACAAAAGCTGCAGAAAATAGAGCTCCAGAAAGTTCTACTCGTCCTACGACCTCTCAAGGCCTAAGGCCGGATATGAAGTTCGGATTTCGGGGTCTCTGCAGTCTCCTGAACGTTATACGAGACGGATTAAATGTTCAACCTGGGATATGATCCCAATATCCGATCTCGACTATACCAAGTTCGAGGAACGGGTTCAATTTGTCGCCCAAGGGGAGCGAGAACAATACAACATCTACCATAAGGGTATCGATAACTCTTTGGAAAGAGATCCCGTCAAAATATGGATTACCGATGATAAGTCATTTAAGGCCGCCGTCTCCGATATACTCAACCAGCAAAAAGAGGCAGTGCGTCTTATTCTCTATCTGGAGAAAGGTACATATCTCCTGTTGGGCCTCCCTGCATCGGACATATAACTAACCATCATGCTCGCAGCACCCCTGTGTCAGGGCACACTTTTCAGCACGTGCAACTTTTCGCTAAGTATTGCTAATACAATTTGTCAAATACATTTCGCGTCTTAAAGGAAACGGAAAGAGAACCACATTACGGCCAAAAGTACTACTATCTGCCATGCTGCCAAATGCAGTGCGTTTTCATGTTGATTTCCTTCTACGCAGGTGGACGAGCCCTATGGTACCTAGCAATGGATGCTGCTCTCAGCTCGTCACTGAGCGATCATTAATCCTTCGGCGGTTGTCTGAAGATGCCCTGTCTACGAGGGCACTATACAACCGTCAGGGAAGGATCGCGACACCGTTGTCATTGTATTACGGGTTCACTCATAAACAATTCCTCTTTTACCGCTCTGATTTCAATATCGACAACGAAAAGAAAGACTCCTATGTTGGCGGAGACATATGATTTTCTTTTCTAGGCTTTTCAGGCAATTCACAATTCGAGAAACTTTGGACAAAAATAAGGCAATTATGGAATGGAAATAACAAATATCGCTGTCTTAAGCTCTGCATGGTCCGCACTCTGCGACAAGGATGGTCCGGTGGACAGTCGCGAAAACCAAAGGGGAGAGGCGTCATGGACCTTTCCAAGCTTTAGCCCTGTTCCCAATGGAGCGGATCGAAATTTGGGGGACGACGGAGCAAGGCAACCTACAGCCATACCTCGTTATGCAGCATAGAACACCTCCATCTACTTAGCACACCCCTTATATATGGTATTTCGAGCATTGGGTGACGGTATGACCTCGAGACATAAAACGTGGCCGGGTTCTGTTTATATATATAGGTCTGGATCTGACAGCTAGTCGACTCGTCCGTCTGTGTCTCCCGGGTTCGATAATGGAGAAATAAATGGCCATACTGATATTACACAAGCCAGTTAAAGCCACGGTGATCAGGTTGCCGTCAGCATTTCAGCAAGATGTTGTTTGTCCATATAGCAATGCCGACTGTAGTGCTGGCCCATTCCTTGGGCCGCCTACTTGTTGCGAGAGAAGTCTTTCTGTCTATATACCTTTTGAATCCATGCGAAATTGTTACGGCTTGCTAAGGAAGGTGTCCACTTCTTCCTAGTATCGTTGTGTGTGGAGCTTCTACAGGAATCCATGTGTTCGCCAATAGGACATGAAACCGTTTGTGGCAACCTCCTCCATGATAGATCTATATTGATCTCGGCAATCGCGTCATGGTTTCTATACGCAATTACGACTCTGAAAATCACTTTTTCCAAGCATGCCTTGAGCGGAAAAGGCAAACGATGCCTGCAAGGCATACTACCCTGAATTCTCGACAGTCCATTTTCAAAAATTGTCGAACTGGCCCTCCGAGCTCACGTCTTCTAAATATATCTTGACAGATATTTGAAGAGAAGATCGCAGACACGGATGTTCGGTGCAAAAATCGCGTGCTTGGTGCATTACTTACAAAACGTTCGAACAAGAAGTATGGCATGCGAAAAGCCATGAAATTAGAGAGCCCCAATGTTAGCGGACCCCGCAGACAGAACCTTCATGTGGCTTTACAGTACAAAGCTCGCAAGTATTGCAAACATGTCTCTCTCGTCAAATTCCATTGGGACGTGTTGAAGTTCTTCAAAGGAAGCTATATTTTCATATATGAATGACGAAAACAAATCTACCAGCCATGGGATTTGCTTGATATTACTATGCACTTATTTCTCTTCATTACAATATATAGAATGCATGTCTCAAGAATAGCTCACTTTTTCTTACACTAGTGACTGGAAGAGACAAATTACGACAATCTTCAACCCAGAAAGAAGCAACGTAAGGGCCATGGATTGGGGGCTGGACAAGGATCATTTGCCCAAGCGACGTATTCCTGCGCCCCAAGAAACCGCTGCTACTGACAGCGACCGGATAGATGACACTTTAGATCCTCCCGCTGAATCCTCGCCAGGGCCATCGATCCTGGCCAAACGAAAGAAAAAGGAGAAACGGTGCGCCCACTGACAGATCGAGATTGGTTTCTGCATGCCCTTAAAACAAGAAGGCCGAAACAAGATACTCCGAAGGGAGGGAAGAAATTGGACTTTCTTAGAAAGAACGGAGAAGAAATAAGGATATATACTCGCCAGCGGTAGAAAAAGGGCGTAGGGCACGAGATAGAACTTCTCCCTGATGCCCTCCCTTGGTGGTGCCTGCGTTTGAAATGCAAGGCTTACTCTTACTTCTCCTCTTTTATTCTTCTCGGATTTTCCTCCAGTGACCATCTTGGGCCCGGGAAGATGTACCTAAGCTTGTTCTTACCTCTTATGAATATTCAAAAGGACTCTGCTCATGCTGCAGCATGGAGAGCAAGGATATCTTTCCGAGAGTCAAACGGGCTCGGCATTTCTCAGCTCATGGAAAAGACATTCTTGAGTCATACAGCACTTAGCCTTGGAGCTAACATACTCCAATTCTGGACTGGCTCGATTGAGCATGTCCCGATAATCTATCGTCTGGATTACAATTACCAGTGTAATTGGACTTACCGTCCTTTACATGATTCAACTTGGCATGACACACTTTGCGTGATGGACTGGTCCAGTTCATGTCAGCATATCCTACAAATACCGAAGGCCAGAGAATTTTAATTCGTGGAATCTTAATGACGGTCTATTTCCTATCGATTTGGGACATCTCCCTCTCGTCAAACAGTTTTCTGATCATCTCGTTACATCCGACGCCTTATCTATGCGCTTGCCGATGCACCCAAGAGCGCTAGCAGAGATATTCTGCGTAATCAGGGAGATTGGGAGATTGATGCAGTGAAATTGAATAATTAAGGCATTGCTAAATATCATTCCTGTGCCCCTTGTGGAGGCCAATCTATCCTTTTCGATATCTATTGTTTTCGAGCACAAAACATGCCAAAACAGCATGATGGATGAGAGAGATTGAGCGCACATTGTCTCATGACGAAACGTTCCCAAACCCGAAACCGGCAGAAATTATAAGTGACGCCAACGTTGAACAATGCAAGAATCCCTCCAGGAACGCACCTTCCGAGCCAGAATATCGAAAGTTGAAAAGTGAACCGATGATCGTGCGATTATTTGCGGAGCCTCTCACATAGGTCTTCGAATATGTTCAGACAGACTTGATGCATTATTTAGTCGGCGAAGAAAACGAGCGGTACTCTTCTAAACAGATCTTCTCTGCAAGATATGTCAATGACGGTTCAAACAAATTGATTAGGCAAGAGACTAAGGGTGAACCAGTGTCTTGCATGATAGGAACTTTATCGGTGCACATGGGAAGTCCACGAGACAAAGCTGAACCAAATTCATATATCGATCCTATCAGGCAATCGTTGATTCTCGAGAATGGGTCATTAGACACAATGGGGCTCCAAAACTACCACCACTAAAACGTCATTTGAAGTCAGAAAGATCTCTTATCTGATCGAATCTGAAAAATATGCCGACGAAACAGAAATAGAACGGACCCTTTTTTTTATGAGGCAGCTCGTTCACGGCTACATCATGAAGCTGCCGAGAAAAAGAGTCAACGTTTTCAGCCCTAAAGAGAGGGCAGAAATTCATCTAATATTGTCACGGACACGTCAGGTCGGATAAGATATCGAGGAACTTATGCAATTTGTGTTTTCTGATGGCCCATGCTTTATGAGGAGGGTTGACCATCTATGGACACACAAGTATTGTGCCATTATTTCACAACTAGTGGATTCAATATTAAGGCGTCTTCGATGTTAGCAAATCTTTATATCCTTACTGGTATAAGCTCGCAAATATCGTAAGCAATAAACACAGAGCATTGTGGTTCCTGGGATCCACCTCCTGATTTTCAGAATTCTTCGACTCCAAAATATAGTAAGCTAGCATCTATGTCCGGCAAGAGCGACGATCGATGTCATTGTTTGGGGATAGCTCGACAAGAAACAGCAGCGATGGAGATACAGGAGCCCGATCCTTATACTACGGGCCGCTCTCGCCCAGAGCAGGCCCGGGATAAACATGGAGAGGAACAATTGCAATTCAAAGTTGCACTATGTCTGTGACGTCCAAAAGCGACAATCATATTATTTTCGCCTTTCACAACGCGCAGTTCTCATTGCCTGTCACATTACACAACCACAATTCTGAAGTCTGTTAACGTTTTAATGCCTTTTACATCCATCTTATGGGAAATCAACACTATGTGTGAACTACTCCGTTATCCGATATTTTCTGACCCTCAGTGCAGGGAGGAAGAGCTTCCTAAGTAGCTTCTGTCAAGAGGACATATAACCCAACAAGATCTTCACCTCCTCGGGTCAGCAAAGGAAGCAGGCTGGCAGATATTTCTTCTATGTGGAACTTGCCAAGACCCACTTTTATATCAAGAAGACTAAAGATAGGACAACCCCGGGAGTTTCTTAGATTACGCAAGAGGAAATGCAATATCATTGTTTCGAGGATTCATGATTAAACTGCAACCGTTATGATTCTTTCAGGATGCTCACATCCTCTTCTGTACTGCGGAGCAACATTCACGAAGGTTCTCTATGCAATCTGGAAAGAGTTTACTCGCTCATCAAATTCCTCGTCGCATGCAATGACCTAAAATTATACATGCGGGAGGGAAATCGCGTACGTTATTCTTCTTACCCGCCCGACGGCAGTGGGAGACTATTATATTGACCTTCCTATTGTAGTTTCAGCCATTATGGCTCCTCCAGCGGTGACCATAGCACCATCCACGATGCCAGCGGCATTACCCAGCGCTTCCGACGGGCAACCGGATATGTTTAATATCACTTGCCCTGCGATCACATGCAATGACTTAAAATTATACATGTGGGATGGATGTATATTATAGAGCACGAATGCGAGCTCTTTTTCAATCATGCGCAAGCCAGCCCCAAGAAAGACGTGGCTGCGCAATCTGCATGCTACAATTTTAGTATGCTTGAAACGGGGGCAATGGAATCAGAGAGTATTGACTCCTCAATAAATGCTAGCTCTTATACGTTTACCTTCTTGTTGTGGGAAGAGGAATCCCCTAAACGTCGAAGCACGAGGGATAACTTGCCAACTGTGCGTGAAACTCTGCGAAGACTTCTCTTTCGACTCAGAGCTCATTGACTTGGGCCGATGTTTTCGCCAGGATCATGAAAGTGCTCTCATCCTCCTGAAAAGCAAGGAGAAACAGTGACCGCGACCAAACTGGAAAGGAGCAAAGGGGAATTGCAAGGAGAGAAAAGAGGGACCTCTTATAGGGTTTCTGATATCTATGCGCGGCACACATTGTGCCCAACCCACCTTAAAGCAAGTGAGTACCTGCTTTCTCTAACTAGACTCTCCATTCTCTGACCAGAATAATAACATTTAGAGATCAGCGATCATATCTTGAAGACTTCTTGGCGCTTCGGAGACTCTCTGCGGAGAATGAGAAAACTGGAAACGCCATGGTCCATCGCGATATTTTAGAGACTTGTTGTGAACTCTGGCATTCGCTATTATTAAATTATTTTAGTAATTATAAATATGTGATAATCAAACTGTAAATAATATACAGTTTAAGAGAGAGAGTAGTACAACTTGGCGAAGTAATGTCAGGAGATGCCCGGTAAAAATAAGTGCCGAGGGTCTCTCTTAACTCACCCGCTCCGCAAATAAGCAAAGCTAGCCAGATAGAAGCAGCTAGGTGCTATTTATGGACCCTCCGTCAACTATATTTAACCTCTATCAAGCTGCTTCTGACTCCGATATAGCACGCTTCTGAAATCAGCAATCAGGAGTGCCAGGAAAGCCAACTTGCTAATTGCAAGAAAAGTACTTATCATGTCAGAATTGCGGCAAAGGCCCGTGCCGCGGGATTCCAAGTCAAAGTCGACCACTTCCTCCAAAGCCAAGCTGGAAAACAGGGAGGACAACGATGGATTTATCAGTCTTTCAGATGTCATCCGCGTACTGGTCACGTTGGTTGTCGCGTCGTGCGGTCTATCCTACTTTGTGACGTCGTCAGAGTCGTTCCTATGGGGATATAACCCGTGGTTTGCAAGATGGCCGGTTGTGCTTAGCTATCTGGTGAGTTTGCAACTTCGAGAGTACTTCTATCCATGATCCCGGAGGACGATAGATGTCACGATACGTCCGTCATTTTCTTGTCGTGGTTCATTGCGCTCGATGCTTAGATGTGGTCTCTCGCATGCGATCTTCAAGCACTCACCTATGTTAGCTGCTAACGCTTGTCTCTGTAGCGAGGCCCTGTTCTTCTAACTCCCGAGCAACTCTCACTCTACAACGGCACCGATCCTTCCCTCCCTATCTACCTTGCCGTCAATGGGACCATCTTCGATGTCTCTGCGAACCCAGCTATCTACGGATCCGGCGGCAGCTACAACTTCTTCACCGGTCGCGACGCCACACGTGCCTTCGTGACGGGCTGCTTCAAGGAAGACCTGACTCCGGACCTGGAAGGCGTCGAGGAGATGTATATGCCGATCGACGACCCCGAGGAAGACGCGAAGCTGACCAGTCGCGAGCGGAAGCTTCAAAGAGAGCAGGATAAGAGAAAGGCGAAGGGGATGGTCAAGGCGCAGGTGCAGCATTGGGAGAACTTCTTCCGGAATCACAAAAAATATTTTGAGGTAGGGAAAGTCGTAGATGTGCAGGCGGCCGGAGAGGGCAAGAGGGAGCTTTGCGAAGCCGCGAAGCAGTCAAGGCCAAAGAGAGGAGAGGAGGCCAAGGGAAGACAAAGGAACCAGTGAGATCGGGCAGCTCTAACTCCTCTTATTCCTAAGGGTAAATGTCCTACAGTGCTCTCCGTCTTGATAGTCGCTTGATGTTTCTGGGAGATCCAGGGTGGCTGCATTTACGGGCGCTTGAGGATCTGGCCTAAGCAAAATATATCTCTTGTTCGTTCATATATTGAAGTCTTTTTGAATTCAGCCCTATTGGGCGAAGCGGATTGTGATCAATTCGAGCCTCATCCTATTTGACATGTCCAGTAATCGTGACCAGTAGCACTTTGAACTATGCCTTGAGCCCAGTATCCATCAATCGCCCACCCAATGTTTCTTTTTGGACGTCGGAGGATATTGTTCGTAACAAGGAAAAACCGCTAAACACCGAAGAAAACCGTTTACTCAGCGGTGACCGCACGAGCTAGAAACAAAAAAAAAGTTAGCACTTGTCCAACTATGCATATCAATCTCGCCGATATTTCATGCTATGGAGAGCAGAATCGATAAAAAGGCCTCGTGGCTGATAGTTTATCGACGACCGATAGGTGACGTACTGTAGATGTTCATCTTCGAGTGGCCAACGACCTTCTTGATCTGACCCTTCTCCTCGAGGTCGGCGAGAGCCTTACGGGCAAGGCTGCCGTTGATCTTCAGACGGTCGACCAGGGTGGCGACAGTGATCAGACGGTAAGACTGGACATCCTTGTAGAGCTTCTCGGAAGTGGTCTTGTCGAGGACAACGGCGTGGTTGGCCTTGTCCTTGACTGTAAAGAGAATACATTGTCAGCCATTTCTCGCTCCTTCATTGCACACTCGGCGCGCTCTTTTCCGGATGGAATCCGGTCGCTTTCTGATAAAGTCGATGCGCGACCGATGGATATGGATATGGATGACGGGAGTTGCGTACCCTTGCCCTTGGACCACTTCTTCTTCTGCTTCTTGCCACCGGTGGATGCTGCTGGAGCCTATATTCGCAATGATATTAACATCTTGGGCATCTTTGGATGGCGGGACTGGCACTCACCATTTTGTCGATTGGGGTGGTTGTTCGAGTAGAGAACAACGTTCAAGCGACGGCTAGAAGTTTGGCATCCAAGTGCGAAATTCGAGTGGGGGATGACTAAGCCTTATTCCCGAGCCCTAAACCCTCATTCTTGTTTCTATCGGGCTCGGTTAGAATCATCCTTGGCGTCGAGCGTGATTGGCTTCTGCCAAGCATTTTGCCACTTACTATCAGATTAGGATACAAGATAAAGTCGAATTATGAAGGTGGCAGTAGTGGGGAACTTGCGATAGCAAGAAGCTTTTTATGCCTGCATAATCAATCGCTTCGTTGATTCAAAAAAATATATGTCTGTTTCTGTCCGCCAAGTATCTCTGTCCAGTGTCTAGGCACCTCTTAACGCCCACCGAGATTGAAACAGTCCCATATCAAGAAACTATTCCTTACTTAAACAGAATAAAAACATTTCCATCAGGGCCAGCCTAATGGCTGATAGTCGGAATATCAAGATATGCTGTATTTCTTGATTCCTTCACTGAATGCAATATGTTGAACTGCGCCTTGCCGTTCTCTCTTGTAAGAGAGCCAAGGACACAGTCATCGGGCGTGGTAAACCAGAATTTGGACCCTTGACCTTCGCTTGACTTGACCCGCGTAACTTCATACTTGCCAGAGTCATTCCGTGAAATAGGTACCCGCGCAATAACTGGATCAGAACCAAGAGTCCAAAGGCGTACTGCAGGAACAGTACTGTTACTGGTGACGATGATAAGCTCTGCCGCGGTTGTATGCCATGTTAGCTGCCTAACTGGATCTTCATGAACGAGGACGCATCTCAAGTTCGTTGGCGTTCCTAAAGACCATATCCACACGACATTTGGACGAGACTGGTCCACACTAGCCAAAAGGTCACCATCAGCGTCAAAAGAAAGCATTGAGATGCCCAGTGGGTGTCCTGATGAGTCGGTTGTCACAGTGAAAGCCGCTGAGTTCAAACTATTGATATATTCAAGATCTCCCGAATTTGCATAGCTTTCCCTCCACACATTAGGAGACGAATCGTCTATTGGGGAGTTGTGAGAAAGTGAGACAGAACAGGAAAACTACGCATCGTTAGCCCATAGATCATTGCAGAGGGTTAGGATAACTTACCGTCTTGCTACTCAAGATATCTACGCTACCATCGAACTTCCCAACTGCTAGGTACTCTGACATTGGCATAGGATGTCTGGCAGGGCTCCATTCTATTGTCCTAACCCCCAAATCATAAGTACTATCGTAACCTGGTGGGCCGCTGTAGGTCCTAAACAGCTGTCCCTCAGGCGTGTATACTACGACCTTAGTACCAGCACTAGCAGCTTCCCAAACAGCAATCCACCTGCCATCTGGGCTCCATTTCAGTCCTTGTGCATCTATTGTTGGCAAAGTCACACGCGTAATAAGCTCGTATGTTCTAGCTTCATGTATCGTCAATAGGTCATTAGCTTCCGGCTTTAGTAGAATTGCCAGCTGATGTGTTTGCGGTCTGTATCCATAGCAGCTTGGATTGGAGAATTTGGGTGACTTAATTATCTGACTGCGTCCCAGACCAAAGTCGAAAATGGTCATCTTCGTGTTCCATAAATGAGTCACAACGACCTCGTCCATATCAGCGCCAAAATCAGCGTATGTCAAGGCCGGTTCGATATTTTCAATGTCAGCTAGCCATTTCAATGGGTGCAATTGCCACACGGAGATGTGAGCGTCAGTTGCACACAGCAGACGCTGGTAGGACGTGGGGTCGACTTCATCATTTTCATCTCCAAGATAGGACCCATGAAAGAATCTGAAAAGTTTCAACTGTGATGCTATTTGTTCTTTCAATTTAATGACGCCCAATATCGGTGCTTCATTGGAACTGCAAGCAGCATGGATGACTAGCTCCTTTCCCACGAGTCGGGAAGCATAATCGCCGTTTAGTGACACTGCTGTCGGAAATATCCCTGTAATTACATTATTCAGGAGATGTATCCAAGATGACTAAGAAAAGAACCTTGAGAACGTTACCTCCAATTCCACTCAGGGCCATGATCATCAGAGGAAGAGTATCAGTGAATAGTGTTCTTATCAGACCATACTCAGGGATTGAGTTTGGAAGGGCGCATTCAAAGTTTTCCGGTCATCTATGCATCGCTTATAGACCGCGTACTCATTATTCATGCGCGTATTGTGATGAGGACATGGGGTGACTGCCTAGTACGTCGCCTGCGATGTCCTCCGGTTGTTGTTTTCATCTAGCACAAAAGCCCACATTGGTGATTACGTAACAGACGCCGTACGCTTTATGCTCTCGGATTTTAAGGGCAACCGACAACCAACTCATTGGGCTTTGCTATGGTATTGTGCTCACTCTGTAGGTTATCAGATATCAAATTCTCCATGTCAAGTAGGTAATAACATAGGCATTCTTCTGCCCATGTATCTTGTCCCTCACGTGATGAGATGGACCAGTCCTCCGAAAAAAAGTAGGCCCCTGTACATGAGGTTCAATAACAGATTTTGAAGTAAGTCAGTATATGCTATCATAATTGTACCTATGAATCAACATCGAGCTGTAAGCTCATCTTCAAGCACAAGCTGTGAAACTTGCCACCTCTAATTGCCTATCGCGGAGGGACCTGAACGCCGATAAGATAAACCGGAATTATGTTAACCCGAGTCTAGAAAAGGCAATCGGTCGTGGTATCCCCAGATTGCCGCAATTTTTTTTAGAAGAGCCCTGTTCTTTGAATATACAACCGACCTGCAGTCCTTCCTTCCTATTCCGACAATATAGGGTTCTTTCGCTTTCTTGCCCCTTACTGGGGCCGTCTTTTCCAGAGTTCAGGGGGAAGAATCTCCGCCAAAATGACTGTTCCCGAGAAGCCTGTGGCGCCGCAAGACGCCCTCGCTTTAACAAACAATGGTGCGCTTCCTGATTCAGGTTCGTCCAAGAAGCTCTTTGGAAGAGAATTTTATCAGAGCCTGGGAAGCCCCAAATATATTGTGGCACCCATGGTTGACAGATCCGAGTTTGTGAGTTCCAGTTAAAGATTCCATGTATCCACGACTGACGGTAGCAGGCATGGCGCATGCTCACTCGATCCTTCATGAAGGCAGAGGAAGCAAAAAGTGTTCTTACTTACTCACCGATGTTTCATGCCCGGCTTTTTCGAGAGACAGCCGGTTTCCGCGCACAACATTTTCAGCCCACTCGCTCCGTCCTTGGAGGCAAGGACGATTCGCCGTATCTTGACGGCAACCCGGCCATAGACCGCCCACTTTTCGTTCAGTTCTGCGCAAACGATCCGGATGATCTTCTTGATGCCGCCCGCCACGTTGCTCCATACTGCGATGCTGTCGACGTGAATCTAGGATGTCCGCAAGGCATTGCAAAGAAGGGCCACTACGGAGCATTTTTACAGGAAGACTGGGATCTCATTTATAAGTTAATTAACCGGTTGCATACCGAATTGTCAGTACCGGTCACCGCTAAGTTCCGCATCCTCGAGACCAAGGAGAAGACACTGGATTATGCGAAAATGATACTATCCGCTGGGGCAAGCATAATCACAGTTCACGGACGGCGCAGAGAGCAAAAAGGTCATAATACTGGTTTAGCAAATTGGGATTATATCCGGTACCTCAGAGATAATCTTCCTCCGGAGACAGTAATTTTTGCCAACGGGAACGTCCTTAACCACGATGATCTCAACATCTGCCTCGAAGCCACGGGCGCAGACGGTGTTATGAGTGCTGAGGGTAACCTCTCGGATCCAACTATTTTCAGCACTCCTCCGCCAGTTGGTAGCGAAGGAAGGGAATACTGGCGAGGCAGAGATGGCAGAGGCGGGTATCGAGTTGACGCCATTTTACGCCGATACATGGACATCATTCATCAATACGTCCTAGGTGCGCCGGTTCCTCAGCGGAAACACCTTTATATTCCAGGCGATCCTATAGAACAAGATGATACGTCAGCGGAAGATAGGGATGTCACAAAGGATGAGGAAGGTCCACCAAAAAAGAAACAAAAAAAGGACAAAAATAGGAGACCCCCTTCCGCAAGTCTCGTTGCAATGCAAGGTCATCTATTCCAGCTTCTGCGGCCATTGGTGTCCAAACACACGCATGTCAGAGATGCCCTTGCTCGATCTCGTGCAGGTGACATTTCAGCATTTGAGCATGTTCTGTCCCTTGTGGAGGAGGCTGTGAAGGCTGGTATCCAAGAATATGAACAATTCCCGGAGACATTTGAACAATCTACTGGAGAAGTCTTAACAGGTTCTAAGGCTACTATTGCAAAGTATGGAAGACCCTGGTGGGTTTGTCAACCCCACATTCGGCCTCTTCCTGAAGAGGCAATAGAAAATGGAGCTATGCAATTGAAGAAAAAGGATATTGCGAAGGCAAGCAAGATCAATGGAGAGTCTACAGATAAAACGACTCCTTCCGATTCCAAGGAAACCACTATCTCCTCAGCGGCTGAAAAGGCGGGATCTGTCCAAGTGCCTCTAGAGGGTGTGGTGAGTTCGTGATGATGTCGAGGAGTTAAAAATAGCTTCAATACGATTTTTTCAGTCTTGAGGTTCCCGAGAGATCTGTTAGTTGGCCGGGGCGACAACAATGAATTTGTTTCAGGTATTCAACCTCGAATGAATCAATCAAACAGGCCATTGGCGACAGATCTTCGGCCTCTCGACGAATATGCCCCCTTCATATTGATATCTTTAAGCAACAAAACGTTTGTTACTGTCGCGCGCTTCCTGGTCGAGAGGCATGTTACGGTTACTGGCAATCCGATTGCTGCCAGCTGCATATCTGTCACCTATGTCAGTGACAACGATGTCCATATACCCTAAGATGAGATCATGGCGTTTCAAACATATACTGCACATAATTCGCATAGATTTTATAGATGATAGATGGTCTGCATTTGTTGATGAGGGAGTCCGCATTATTACCAGATGAAATTGCATGTCTTCGGGTTTGTGCCACCGGATTTTGCAATTGCACGAAAAAAAAAAGAGGATATTCATCCCAATATGAATCGCTATTAAGAAATTTAATTTTTATTTTACTCTTTTCTAATGTCTGTGGTATGTATCTTGTTCACAACTACATACCATGGCCGCGAACAGTTATTCTCAGTTGAGCTATAGCGGGGCTGAGATGGTGAGCAACGATTGCTACCGCAAGATCGCCAATGAGAGATGATTCATTGAGGCACAGTCATAATTAGTCATGTCGAACTCGAAAAAGCTCAAATATGCTCGCATTGGTTGCTAGATCAAATGGCTCCTGGTGGCGGTAACGAGTGAGTCAACGTTTGCCGCTAATTCCTCCCTAGATCGACACGATCTTGTTCAGCTTTGAGAACCAGGCTGCAGTATGAATGCATCCAGGATAGCAAGGCACTCCCATTTAAGTTGGACACGCTAGTTCATGAAACATTCGTGACATTAGCATGCAATCTGAGTCATTAAGAAATGTTTTTCTCTTCCCAGAGAGTAGTGAACTTTGGGGGAACTATGGGCATTTTCGGGATATGTGCAGGGTGCCAGGGGCAGATCTTGGCAGCTGGCAGGCCCCAAACAATACACAAGATGCAGAGGCTGAGTCTCCAAGCTTCGTATCTAACTGATATGAAAAGTTGAATAAATTCCTTTGTATTTCCTCCTGCTCTTCCCTTGTCCATCAACCTTCTTTCGTTTGATTTGCTTCTCCTTCAGTATAACGACAATCTTTTTTGTACCTGGTTCATCGAAATTACGGGTTCTTCATCCTTAATCATGGCGCTCAATGATGGCAGAGATGGGGTAAAAAATCCGGATCAAAACAAGGCTGCTAATAATGATTCTGAGCAAATCAATGTGGCTAAGACGCTGCTGTTCGATCACAAGGTATTGCCATCTCAAGGACAATTTGAGCATCAAGAAAAGCTATTTGGCACCTTCAGCCAACTCATTCTCGGTCCTTCCTGTGAGGTGCGAACATTGGGAAACAACGAAATAGCTTATGGCTATGAATCTTTGTCGGATGAAGGGCATTTCCTCTTAGTCAGAGTCGGTTCTCACGGACTTGGGATTTGGAAGCCCGCCGATCCTATGTCTTGCTTGTGCTTTGGCTCGATAAGCAAATGCTCATTTTTCGATCTTGCAGTGTATAGGCTTCGGTCCTTTGAAACAGATGGGCAGATCAGCATTCTGAAGAAGTCTGCCGACCCTGAAAACGAGCTAAATGAAATGTTCCATGTCAGCTGGCAAGGCTCACGAATAGGGCTTCATTATTGTTTTCTGGGACCATACCAAATGAACAGGTAACATTTTCCCACCAAATACTGGCCAGTAGAATGCTCTAATCTCTCTGCTTTCCTAAGGTGGCATGACCTTTTACACCGTGCTTCTAGAGAACAGGTGCTTTCGAACGAAGCAATAACGGCTGTGAACGCCTGCAAGGAGATAATATATATCCACGACTTCGTTCCAAACCTCGATAAATTCAAAATCGTATATCGTCTCCTCGACTTGTGGGCGCGTTACCGTGGCATCTACTCTGAGCACCTCGGCTACCTCAGCCGAGAGCAAATCCTGCTTCTCTTGAACAGTCTTTGGAAGATGCTACATCTTCAAGATCATTCCTTTTGCTCCATATTTCACCTTTTCTTTGCTCATTACAGCCAACTGGACTGGGAAAAGGAGCTAATCGCTGGCCCAGATCATAGCATCAAGGAGAGCACTAATCACAATCGTCGTACCGTCCCTGTCGTTATATACAGCATCTTCCTTCCAGTGAGAAATACTGCATCACTGATGTCAAAGAACTCTCTTAAACTCGTTTTGAGAGAGTTCACTCGTGCTATGGATCTAACAAAAGATTCCAATATAGACTGGCAGAGCCTTCTAGGCTTACAAGGACTGACTGAACAGAAACCCTGTTTTTCCTTCGCTGCCACACAATTCGTTCGGCGCTTTGACATTTTTATTCGTTTTGAGATGCGATACTGGGGGTCGAATGTGCCCAGCAAGATCCACTTCCTGAACTTGATGGGAACTCATTTTGCCTCCTTGTTTGTCAAGCTCACTGACTCGGATTTCAGATACTCGTTAGGACGTTCGAGTAGCTTAGCCTTCGCCTGGCCTTATCGCCTACGTGATCGCCCAGAAAGCACGGAGGCAGAAAGATTCTCCTATCTTATAGGCATCGAATACAATGGCGCGTCTGAAGATCTAACGCCATTCAAGAATAGTATGAAACGCGAATGTGATGCGTTAGTCAGCTCCTTGCGTGAGGATGGCATATTCGACCCTACAACCGGATGGGTCAACATCACCGTTGTCGCAAAGGAAGATATCGGTGAAGTATTCTCTAATGGTGACGGAATCCCTGGAGAACCGGGCAAATTCCTCATACTAGAAAATATCGAAAACACTAGTATTCAGGAGAAAGTCAAGGAAGAGAGGAGCGATAGATCTCTGAGAAATGTGATGAAAGCAGAATCTGGCAGGAAACTTCGCCCTGCAGCAGGTACGGCCCTTCCCAGTTAGAATGCAAACATCAACTGACATGCCCGTCTAGATATTCTCAATCGACTCATTTGGGATCCCAAGTTTGATCGGAAGGATTATATTATTGGATACGATGATCGATTCTCTGGATCTCTCGAGGTGCCCGTCGACTCCTGGAAAACGGATCCTACAGATGAAGAGTTTATCCCTCAGCATAGAATACTATACTTCAAGTGCAAGAGCGATAATGAGGTCATCTGGGACAGAAGGACAAAGGTCGATAAAATCTTTGGAACAGGAAATCCGACCGACAGTTAGTGGCCCTCTCAAGAATTACAGCCAAGGACTGTAGTCCTCGGCAGACATTGCGAAGCTAATTCAATTTCACCATGTGTTTCTGACGATACTTCGATACCATATGAATTAAACTAGGAGTAGCAATCAATATCATCTGATTGGACACATATTTACTACTGCTGGACGTGGAAGAAATGGCGTCCGTTAGGTAAGAGTAAACAGGTCATTCTAGACAATGGCATCTTAGCGACAGCTTCTGACGCAACCACGGAACAATCCCGAACTCGGACAGGGAGTAGACCTACAACTCCAAATGTGATAAAGGAACATAGATGATCTACCAGGTATCTATGTGCTAAACATGGAGCACATATCGCTGAAGCACAATATGAGTGAAATAATTCAAAAACCTACAAAGCGACAGCGCCATTCGAATTTCCAATGGATCGAACAAAAGCCATTGAGTTTGCCTGAGGACCGACAGGTCGGTTTGAAAGTAGCGGGCCTACCAGCCAAACGGTCGCAAGGTCAAAATAGAGCTTCAAATGTAAAGCGTCAACCTACAAATTCTTTGAAAGTATCTGATAGCAATAGGCCTGTGAAACTTGTCGATTGAAAAAGGTCAAATGTACTGCTGAACATCCGATATGCAGTTACTGCGCTCTGCATGCTTTGACATGCACATATCGGATTAATAATGAGGCACTGTACGTGAATATGTATCATTAGTTATTGCTCCTAACATCAATATAGGGACAAGCTGTTACTTTCTACTCTAATGGAAAGAGTGGAACGCATCGAGAAGAGTCTAGACTCTATCCTCCATACTCTTACAACTCAAAGGAGTCATACCTCATTACACAATACACCTCACAGCATCCAGGAAATCGTTAGCAATATCAACACCGCTGCTGACTCCACTGCTTCCACTACTGGTTCCAGCACCAATTCCATGCCAACAATAAATGCAACTGTAGAATGGCCGAGTATGGGGCAATTAGATGAAGAAGAGAAGCCGCCTGTACTATCAAGGAATCATACCATCACCTCAGAAAATTCTTCATATCAACGCGCAGCTTATCAGAGGCGACATAAGCAATATCTCCTCCACGAGGAAAGTCGGGACCCATTTCCTTTTGTTTTGGACGGATACAAACACCCCGAGAAAAAAGACATTATCTCTCTAATCCATGAATTTTTCGATAGAGTCTGCCCGCTATACCCCATAATCTGCGATGATGTTACCTTTGCAATGGCCTCATCTATCATTGCAAGGGGATTCCGCGATGATCCTTCATCATGTCTGATTCTTATTCTTATCGCGCTGGTCAAAGCATATTCGCTTGATTACCCGGACAAAGGACTATCAGATTTCCAGTATGCATCACAGCTTCTTAGTCGTTTGGGGACAAAATTCACTCTCGAAATCGGTCAGGCACATGTTCTGTGCGGACTGTATGCCCTCAAGTGCGGAAGAATTCTGGACTTCTGGTGCTACATACACACTGGTATGACAATTCTGCATACCATGATCTGCCGGTAAGATTATCAACATTACCCTGTCCGATGGAATCGAAAAAGAATGGCCTGATATTTTTGTGTTGCAGTGACGAAGCATGGGGAACAGGGAAAAATCGCCGACAGGACGAAAAGAACACCATTCTCCGATTCTACTGGATTTGTATTAATATGGAACGGTATGTATTTATAGAGCCATTGCAGTCTATATAATTTCTAACCAGAAAGCAAGAGATGTCGTGTCCGAAACGGGGATGTTACCATGTACGCAATTATCGGAACTTGAACACACTATGCCGTTGCCTCTGAGCTGCGACGAGTCAAGCTTGACTCATTTGAGATCAATAACCAGGTCGACCTATGGATTCTTCCTGGCAGAGATGTCCTTACGAAATATTCTCCACCGTATACTGTCCACCCCAGACCGTGAGTTATGGCCACACATGAGCACACCTTTGGCAGCTTGCATCAACAAGTGCAATAGTCCACCAATACTTCCAGTCGTCGAGGAATTTGAAAATCAGATTGAGACATGGAGGTGCAACGTCCCCTCATTCCTCAGATGGACTCCCGAACCATACTTGTCCTCCGCTCCCCAGCACTATCAGAACAGAGGATTGAGAGACTTGACTACCCGACTGAAACTACTCTATTGGTTCTCTCGATTCATGCTCTTAAGGCCATTCGTCTATTGTATTGATAACAACATAGAATACCCCTTGAGTCATGATGATACCAGAATAAACGAGTTAGCAATGGCAGCAACTAAACTGACTGAGATTTTTCTCATGGAAAATACAGAAATCGATGTCATTATGGCACATAGGTAAGCGTACTTAATAGGTTAATTACTGGTATGGTTTCTAGAGACACTAATGTGAATTGAAGGGTTCTTTCCATTATATTGTTCATGAAAAAGATATTACAGATACGAAGTCAGCAATCGTTTGTCGATCAAGGAATCCATAACCTTATGGCTCAGGCAGTGGACAGGCTGCAAGCGAAACTTGCACCAGATTCAGAATGGATTACAGGGACTATTAGCGAATGGTACAATTAAATGTATTATCAATTTTATATTGAACTTTGTTACGAGCTAGTAATTAGTAAAAACTACATATTCACCCCTAACGATCTTGTTAGTAGAGTGGCGCGAATCACGGGATATTAATAATATTCTGCCAGAACATACGGTAGAAGCAAAAAATAGGATAGGTCTAAATAGCTTCAAGAGTCTAGGGGGTTCCCTGGAATAGGAGGCGGTCACCCGACTGCCATATGTGAACAGTACCACATACTATCAAGGTTACTAGGGGTGAACTAGTAGGCACCTTAAATTTTAGCATACGAAATGATATCAATGTTTTATTCTACACTTATACAAGTTAGGGCCTCTTAGAACGTCTGTCACCGTTATAGATAACTGCATATTAAAGCACATTTCATGTGTACCACGCTGTTCAAGAATATAGTCAACCAGTAACATAAGTCTTGAAAAAGCAAGGGCCAGAATAAAAATATTAGTTATATAACACTTCTACTTCTAGTCTAAACAAACCTACAAGACAGTACTTGTTTTCCTAAAATATCTCTGTTCCTTTACCTTACAATACTAGTATAGATTTCAATTACTCGCTTCCACTATCCGTCCTATCCCTCTTTTCAGAGAGCGCTGTCTCAGAAATCACGCCAGTTTTACCTGTATCTCGTGGTGTCTCTTCGTCATTCTGTGGGCTATCCACATCACCGACAAAAGGAACAGAGTCACCGGTGCTAGTTGGTAGGACTAGCTTCTCATCGTCAACGATTCCAAACCACCCCAGATATAACAAGCCGGGTATACCAGCCAAAAAAGTAATCACGTTTGCCCAGAGCTGATATTTAATCTGTACTCCAACAGCACCAATAATAAATGCGGAGGTTGAACCAGCGGATCCAAAAGCATTGCTGTGTCCGATGTCAGTGAATGAAGGATGGAGGTAAGGAGGCAAAGGGTTATTTACCAAAGACCCACAATAGATGCAATCTGCCCTGGTCCAAATCCGAGAGATCCAATAACCCAGTATATGACCACCATTGCAGAATTCTCAATCAATCCATATAATATGAACAATAGCAGTGACTTGGCGAAGACAGGATCCACAATATCAATTGTCTGGGTTGGATCACGATGATCATATTGATACTGGACTATGAGACCGAAGACCCCTATATAGCTGTTAGCACGGCCTGTATTTCATGCTCAAAAGGCAAATCCTACATGTCAACGCTGTGACAATGGCGAAAAGAGTGACACCAACTCTTCCACGTGTGACTCGCGGCCAGGAAGCTTTGTCAAGAAGGTAGCCTTGGATAAGACCGATAATGGTTGGGCCGACTTGAGGAGCTATCAGCATTCAATTTTGCTGAAATCTGTCTAGAGGAGACTTACTGAGATAGAAGCAGGTGCTCAAAACGGCTCTCGCACGTACACTGTGATAAGTTGCGTTCCACGTCCACATATATGACAGGTCCCATTGCTGTAGAAACGTTAGTGACTATTATCAGAGCAGTCTGAGTCGCTACCAAATTAAGGGATGCGTACAGCGTATATGAAAAATGGAGCCAGCAGCAGAAATTCCTTCTTGGTTAACATGGAACCCAGCCCTTTCGCTTCATCTTTCCAGGAAAGGAACTTATGCGCCACAACTCGAGTCCCATCTTTGCGAACAACCTGAGTTGGATGTGCTGGAATTGTAAGTGCGAGTGGAAGACCGAGACACATAATTGAGGTTATCGCATAATAGGTAGCTATATACAAATGTGTCAGTCCAGACAAGGCTATATAGAGCTGAAATTAACATGCCATCTGAAACACGGCCTTTCTTCGCTTGCTTTGCATTTAATGCGACGGAAATTATCCCTCCGATGAAACCTCCTGCATTCTGGAAAGCGAATTTTGTCGCGACTGCCCGGCCACGTTGATGAACTGGGGGAACTATTCATCTAATATCAGTGGGATCACATAATTGCTTAATTAGAGACAATAAGCATACAAACAAGATTAATAGCCCCAGAGGCTGTCCAGAGAAAGATTCCGCTGGACCCGCATAGCAGGCCTCCAAGGATCGGGAACCAACTATTTAGGAGCCAGCCATTAGTACTCAATTGCAATAAGATTTTTAGTTGAACTCGCAGCATCTTGACACATACTTATTGCCAAATTTTGCATTGATATACAATGCCGCTAAGTTGCACATTAGCCGTAATTCACAATAAGGGGAAAGGAAAATAAAATACCTCCACAAGGTGCATATCCCAACGTTCCCAAAACAAGGGTCCATCGAACACCAATACGATTACAAATTGCACCGGTGAAGAATCCACCAACTGTAAGGGCACCAAATGCAACCGCGTTGGTGATGTTGGATACCGTGGCACTTTCTTCACCTCCCGCCTTTGACCCTGTCAGTATCCATGACCGTCAAATCTTAACGGAAGAATAAGACGTACACCTAAGCCCTGAAATGAGAAAAGGTTAATATTAGCAAATTTCCCATTTCATATTTTGAAATTTGAGGGTCAGCATACATTCAAGGCGCTGAACATGCCTGGATGACAGAACGCAGTCCACGCCACAACAAGAACAGAGTACCTATATAGAAAATAAATCAGCCTACTACATGGACCAGGGATGAAACATTTAGTTGAAATTCCGTATCCTTTGTCGGATTATTAGTACTTATTGAACATACCATGGATGGTACCGAAAGCTTGGTGATTTCAGTGGTAGTCCCATTTTAATTGTATGCGTTAGAATTAGTCGGCTCCGCTAAATAACACCAAAGCTAGATGAAGCGTCCGCTAAATAGATTGTCTACGATCGTATCCCAGCTCCTAGTTTAAGTACTCCTGGGATGAGCATTCTTAGATGATATCTTGATGGGAATTCGTCATAATAGCTTGAATTATTAGCTTCTCGAATATCCGTTCGTGCAGCTACCGGGCCAGGATCCCAGTAGGATGTAAGCTCCGAAAGGCAAGTTTAGAAGTTGGCTACTGCGGAATGATCCGAGTCAATTTACCAATAAGGTAGTGATCCACTTTCGAGAAAGCAGAGGCTACCCCGTATCAAAAATGACAGGTGAGGATAATTGTGGGGGTGTATAGTATCCCCGGTCTAGACGTTGAGAATTGCCGAGGAGAGAAACTCAGAGTGTACAGGTAACTCAGCTTGGTCAGGTCGACCTGGTGACCTGGGGAGCTGCACCCTCAGAAACTCATACTCTTGTGGCGCGGCCAATCATAGATGCTGGAATGACCCCCGAGACTTGTAAATCACGCAACAACGACTAAAATGAAAACATCCGTTGTTGGCAGATAAGGATGAAGTTTCGACTCAGGATGAACACTTCTGCCACGTGGATGTTACAAATATTTACTAACCTAGGTAGCTTGCTTCCTAAGCTGGGATATGCATCTGCTGCCTTGGGTGAAAAAAGTAACAGTTGGCGATTCTGGATTCGCGTGTTGTTCTAATGAATAAAATTGGGAATATAGTCACGTCATTATAATCTACTATCCTGAATTATCGATATAGACTTATGGGTTGTGATTCTACCTATATGTATCTATCATTCTCTTTATGTGTACGTCTGGCGAGATGCATACGCAGGGAACAAAGCAAGTATCTCTAACCGTCACAAAAGCAAAGCCCAGGACATGAGTCCCTCTGCTGAAATATCTATAGCTTTGATTGTGCATCTGCAATAATCGAGGCACTATTCCGACTCTGTTTGTCCCTCAAAGGTGATCCGCCGGCGACAGAGTGCCGAGATTTCTCTGCCTCCACAGCGTCCTTCCATACTTGCTGAATCTACAGTATTGTTCAGCTCATAGCTCCTATTATATCTTATGGCTCATATTGGTAGACTTACATCATAATTGTATATCCAGTGATGTCTGTAACTCCATGTTTCCTTGGCTATTATGGCTACGGCGTCATCAAAGGAGAGGGGTGGGTTGCGTGAACGGATGTACGAGTCTGTGTTAGCGAATTCATCAAGAATATCGTACTAGATGGCTTAATTAGAACTCCAAGTATGCTCTAAAGGAATTAAGGACACAAACCAATTTCTTATAGTGAGGTGATCGGACCTTGTCAACTAACTCCAGGGCAGCCGCTATGCCCAGATTGTTTTCATGGGCCCATTTCAGTGCCTGGCCCAGAGTATAGACATCTTCAAGAGCAAATCCTGCACCAGCGCCTATGACAACAATTAGCTACCTAGAGTAATGTCATCCGAGATTTTATATGTTACCGAAAGCGCCAGACAATGCTGAAATTCTATTAGCATAGGTACCACATACCACATGTATAACGGTTATGATAACTCACGATGTGAAGCGTCTCCAACAAGCACGACTGAGCCCTGGGCAACAATTCGGTCCAGTCTCGGTCCAGCGAACATAGCATACTGTTTGATCTCCTTCGAGAAAGCAACGACATCTTTGACAAGCTGTAAAAATTCCTTTGTCTTTTGTTAGGACACTCAGCAACTGGGAGCATGATTATACCTTGAAATGCCGCGTGTGATCTTCAACTGTTGCGTCTTGACCCCAGCTAACCTTGTCTGCGTCCTTATCGAGCTCTCGCGCCATAGAAGTGATTTCGTATTTTCCACCACCTAAAGCACAAGTATAGAGCCATGAGTCTGGACCATGCCAGAAAGTGACCGCATCAGGTATATTAAGGTGGGTGATGGCTTCTTCAGGCACAATGACTCGGTAGGCCGTCTTGCCGGTGTAGCTAATTCGATGTTCCGGAAATGCATAATTTCGAACAACCTAACCGATCCTCGGTGTCAGCTAGGTATATCCCCAGCGAGCAATGCAATCATAATCGTACTGAACGAATGCCATCCGCTCCGACAACAACATCGACCTCATCAGAATACCCATTCTCAAATGTCAATTGGAGCTTTCCAGACGGCTGACGCTCAACCTTTACTAGACGATGACCCACATGAACCTTCGACTGATCGACTTCTTTCAAGAGAGCTTGTTGCAATGTAGACCGCTGTGTACGGGCATGCAGCTGATCGAGAGGAGTGCCTTCACAACATGTCAAATTCAGTTACTACTTGTGTTCAAATATCTTTCCATGGTTACCTTCTTGAGTGTGAGAATAAAGGAGCTCCCCAGTGCGTCCATTGCTACATTTTCAAAATGAGTCTTCAGCGTGATAATTTTCTGGGAAGAAGCATACCGATGTTGCACAGCGTGATTATCTCGAGGGCGGTAGATATTCTTTGAGTGGAAGTTTTTAGCTGCTCCCATTAACTCCAGCAGCCTCCATGTGCTAGGTTGAATGCTGATGCCAGCTCCAATCTCTCGAATTGCAGTCGCCTGCTCATAGGCATTCCAATCAACGAAAGGTAACTTGTTTAATTCGATAGCTGCGCCCAAACCAGCGGGTCCGGCGCCAATAACAGCCACCTTGACGATGCCGGTATTATTCTGAAGAGTCATTTTGACAAGTAGAGCCAATGTGTTTGGATTCAACTTTTCTTATTTGTGAATAGAGAAAGAAATATCTGGTGTTTTCTTTCCAATCTACAGTTGAGTTATTGTACAAGCCTTATCTATATTATGACGAGCTCTTAAGCTTTCTTTCTCTTGTCCCCACCCGCAACGTACGATTTCTTTCACAATATCTATGGCCTTCGGAATGGTTCCGCTTATAGCCAATCGGACTCCAAGAGCCCGTCGGGAGAGAGCCGCGACATCTGCACGGCCCATTGCGCCAGTTTAGTCCGCAATGGCGAGCGGAGAAATCAGAGACGTGGCTGATTATCAGGTTTATTTACTAATGCCTATAACCTTATGTAGAAATATTGCCATAACAGTCCCTCTCCCCATCACAGGACAACTAGGTAATCAGGCTATAAAAACAACGTCGCGGCAAGGCAGTAAGGCAGACGAGACTTACGTGATTCCACATACATACCAGTATGAAGCATAGACTGATATGCAAGTAATACCTAAAGATATACCATAGAAAGAATATATTCTCTGAGATACAAGAGTACTGTTATATAGAGCCTTATTGTCTACTTGGTGTATTTAGTTCCTTATGTTTAACGGTACTCAGTTTATTGTATTGTGTACTTGTGATACTTTGGCACTGGCTTTACAAGTTCTTACTTCTGACTATTCATTATTCCGAGATTTCTCGATCATTTTTCTCGACATGTTCCATTTATCCATATAAGATTATATGTAATGCGAATTTGGTATAAAGTGCTCACCAAACACGGCCTGATCTTCACCAAAAGTGCTTGGTCTATAGAGCACTCATGCCACTGCCTACTCGGTGAATGCTTTATATGACAGGCAGGTCACCATGAATAAGCATAAAGAAGATATTTTCCAAGTTATGATGAACTTCTAAATGGCCACATTGTTTGGAAGGTCTTTTTCCATGAATGACTGACAGTGTCACGGGACTTCTTTGAAATGATACACAGCAGACGGAGCCCTCCTGAAAACAAGATTAAACACTTAGGGACCTAAATCTGCTTCTTATTTCTGAGATTTCTTTTATCTCTTTCATCACAAACTCAAAGACTTTTGATGACTTTGTCATAACTGTGCAAGAGGACTTCTCCTTATTTTGTTTGCACTTGCTTACTGGTCTTCTCGCTGTTTCCTTCTCCGACGGATATTTCACGGTTGTTTGTCTCAAATATTAGCATCATCGCTCTTTCCTCGACGTGTTCGCGTTGTTCAAGTCGAAGAAATCAATCGATATATCGAAGCACATATACCTAGACCGATCCTTACTGCAGTATCGTAAGGAGTTTAATATCCTCGTATTCATTTGCACATCACTCAGAATTCCATCCACCCAAACAAGTATTCTGCGTGCTTGAGGAACTTGGACTCAATGGACATTCGTTTTCTCAAGAAAAAATACAGCTTCTCTCCTTCATCGTCCCGAAACGAACCTCAGGTACCTATATTACGGTCTCCATCGACAGGCAGTCAGTCCTTTGGTGCGAGAGGACTTCGAACGGATTCAGCAAATAATCTACACAAGGATGAGAAGGTTTTCAATATATCTTCAGCCTTAATTGAGGAGGACAGACTAACCCGCGAACTTACCCGTGGTGCACCGACCGATTCAAGCGGCGTACTCACACCATCGGCGAGAAATCCGAATGAAGAGGAGACTACCAGGAAGAGGAACCAATATTTCGAAGACTCATTCAGTACTCGAGAGCCGCATAATGCCCCGAGATACAGGGTAAATCAGGATTCGATCGTTGTCGTTGAGATCAAGACAAATACCAGAGTATGTCCAGCCTTGCTCGCACCTGAAGGACAAATATTGTCATCCCGCTAGTACTAATAGCCAAGTCCAGGTGAGAGCAGATGAGTTTCAACTTCTGTCTGATACGTCTTCTCTCTTTGCGCAAGTATATCACCGACCAGAGAACTCAATCCTAGTTACGATTGAACAAAATGCCTGTCTTCTCTTCGGCAGTTCTCCCGCTCCAGCCTACCTCTTGACAGTTTCTGCACTCCCTTGTTTGATCGCCCCCATTACAAACCTACGAAACACAATATTGATTCAACAGGCACTCCATGAACTTCTTCGAATACCACCAAATCGTGGGGTAATAAAGTTCAACCCGGTTTCAGAAGAGAACTTTGCAACAAATGGGGTAACCGTTATGGGCGAAATAGAGCAACTTGAGCAGAGTGCTAGAGAAGAAAACCCTGGAATTCTCAAAACCATCTCGCGCTCCATGAGCAGGAAACTTAAGTCAAGCAGCTCTAACAGCACGCCGTTATCTCTGACTACTACGACTACATCTTCATTTCCACTGATAGCTGAAGCGCATGAACTTCCTATGTCGACTGGAACCGCTGCCGGGAGGAATTCAGGAGTTGCAGACACCGAAGGCGGAAATAAATCGCGGACAGTGAAGAAGACAAGGAGCGTGCGAAACTTCGTCGCGCGTCGACTTTCTGAGCTTGGGTCTATGGGAGATACCCCATGACCTCATTAGGGTTCTCATTAGTTTTGTAACAGAATCGAACGCCCAGGAGAGCAATGAACATCAATAGAAAGCTGGTCTTTGAGTTCACAATACTAGAAGCTTCAGTGTCAATAAGCAGACACAGTTCGAACCCCTCTCAGGCCGCGTAAAGGACAGTCTCTGGCCCTTGAACTGAATGAGTGGAAGCAGCGTGTTTCAAACCTCCCGATACCTTCTATCCTGTCATTTTGGGACGCACAGTATATTCACAATACTTATTGTAAGCAACTTCCAGAGCCTCTAACGATTTTATAATGGACAGAAAAGAAAAAGAGAGCATTATTATATTTGGATTCTATTCTAAACATTTTATACTTGAGAAAATGGAATATAAAAGTAAAGTTTACTTTTTATTATTTTATCTTTAAAGATAAATAACTAAGGCGAAAAGCTTCTTAGCAAGTCCATGACTTAAAGCGATAGAGGCCCTGCCGCCTAATGCGGGGCGGGCTCAGTACCAAGTATCCATTCTCTCTTTGTGACGCGTAGAATTTCCTGTCATGTGTATGCTCCAAGTTATTCTGCTCTCTTTTGACATGTAGCACCACTACAAATACGCACTTGAACTGTGTCGAAGCTACAAACATCTACACCAAACTTATCTATCTCATATACCCGCTGCTAAGACAAAACGCGGGCGTATTGTATCGATCTCTCAGCTAGCAGGCAGATCAATACTCTTACCAACATCATGATCACAGAGATCGAAGGCGATTTATTCGACGCGCCTTATGGGGCAGTTCTGATTCGTATGTGTGTCCCTTTGAAGACATATCCTTTATGCCAGCTATCTCCTAGGATAGCTCGCGCCTATCGAGATTTTGAGCTAACCTCTCCTTGCATTTCCGAGTAGACTCCTGCAATTGTATGGGTCATTGGGGGAAAGGGATTGCCCGCACGTTCAAGGAAAAGGTTTCAGGTTTCCCGTCCTAGTTTATTTCAGGTTTTCCGACTCGACAGTTCACTGTATTCTCGTGCCTTCCTATAACACTTAAATATAGAAGCTTACAATAAGCAGTATCCAGGCGCGTTCGAAATATACCGTGCACATTGCCAAAACCTCCTCTCGAAGCGGAAATATGCAACATTGTCTAACATAGGAGACCCTGGTGATCCTACTGCAGGCAGAAGAGTACAACTTCCGGAAGGCACTGCGCTCATCATTCCGCCTCAAGTGAGAGATTATCTCCCGCAACAGTCCAAGGAAACAAAGCGTAAACAGCAAAATGTCTCGGTCCAGTCTGGCAGTAAGAAAAGACATTGGATTGTTTGTTTATTTACGTCACGAAGATCGGGGCGTAATGTGAGCGCTAAGGATGTCATTCTTGCAAATACTAGGGCAGCAGTTGGGGATATGAAGAGGCAATTGATGGAATTGCAAGACCATGAAGAAGGGTTGGGAGGCAATGGTACCCACGATACTGTGGAGATCAGTGAGAACCCGATAGGAAAGCCTGGAGAACTTTGGTCTTGCAAATTCAATTCCGGACTGTTCGGGGTGGATTGGAAGCTGTCTAGGAAGGTCCTGGAGGACGCAAGTTTAAACGTTACGGTCGTCGGACTAAAGGAAGAGTAATCACGAACAACTGTGGAACAATTATGTAGACATACACTCATCTAGGGAAAGAGATGTTGTTAGTTGCTTTTCTTCCTCGGGAGCTTGGGACAAGATATTCTCGCATATCGCATGTAACAGTTAATCTTTGAACCTAAAGACGGCCATATGAGGCATTTTCAGTGCTCGGAATGTCCTGGAAGTTGAGTAGAAGATTTAAGTCGAATTAATGGGAAATTCGTGCTACAAGAGGAAGTCTTATCGAAAGAAACCCTCTACCAGTTGTCGAAAGTTGTGATGAGCAGTCAGTCACCTGACGCCGTGTCCTGAGGACCGCGTCTCCGCAGAACCGCCGCGTTGAATGGCCGATTATCCGGGCCACTGCTATCCACAGCTCTCGCCGTCGCCCATCAATTCTTGCATTGAAGGGTCCTGTCCATATCTGGCATCTACTAGGATCAGGCATATTCAAGAATGCCCGTCGAACGTCGATCTCCGCAGAAGCGCAGACGACTGCCGTTCAACCCACCACGCCCACGACCATCCGCCAGCGCAAGTCCGTCTAATGCGGCACCCAAGTCGAAAGCATCAAAAGCGACCTCGAGGGCTCGTACTTCAATAGGATCAACATTGAAAGGAACAAAGAAATCACCAACAACTCGGAAACGTGCCGCTTCCCCGTCCACTTCACGCTCTGCTTCTCCAGCCTCAGCATCAGGGTCGCGATCAGCCTCTGAATCAGGATCGGGAAGTGAGATGACTCCAGAGCGGGCGCAGTCATCCTCGCAAGAACCGGAATTCATACTCGCCGAGATCATTGGTCCTAACAAGGAGGATGAGGTTGACTCGAGTGAACCTGCTATTCCTTCGAAATTATTAACAAGACTATTGCACCATCACTTTCAAAGTGAGAAGACCAAGATCGCAAAGGATGCCAACGTCGCTGTCGCAAAGTATGTGGATATCTTCGTGAGGGAGGCTCTAGCCCGAGCGGCTTATGAGAGGGCGGAGGGGCAAGGCGCTGAGGGTGGGAGGTCGATTGGTGACGGATTTCTCGAGGTAGGTTTCTACTATGGCCCCTCGGGGAAAAAGTCTCCAACTAAATCGTATATTTTAACGTTGGTGGCTAACCTTGGCATGTTCGATTTCATACAGGTCGAAGATCTTGAAAAAATGGCTCCACAATTGGTTCTGGATTTCTGATGATCATCAACTTGATTCTTTTCATGGGAAAGAGGGTGGCGTTTGGCGAGTTCAGGTCATTTTTGTGTTTCGAGATACCACTAGCCTGAATGAAGTTACGATTAAACATTGGCTGAAGATCGTCTGTTGAAGGGAGGCTATTTACTGAGCTCATCTGATACAATCTTATATCTTCTGCCAATAATCGGGCCAATCTAATGGGGAAGTAAAATAGATTGAACCTACGCATATGTGCTAGTCTTTGCATCATTAACCCAGCTAGCTCTATATACTCATTGACAACCATAGAGGATGGGCTCCAATGCAGTATCCTAACGGCAGCTTAGACAATATGTCAATGATGTAACAACAAGAGTTAGAGTGCTCCGCCTACATCGCACTCGTCAGAGGCTCAGATGCGCCTGGTCCCATGACGGCGGCAAGTGTTTCCTTTCACGTTTCACCTTCGCAGCCCATAAACTCAAGGTGAAGATGTGATTTTAGACTCTTAAGATAATGAGATCTCCAGGACTACTGCAACTATCCGAGCGCCCTGGCCTCTAAGCCACCAACTCCGTAGTCCGTATCATGCCCACCATGCTACAGGCTTCTTCGTAGACGAGACTAATTTTGACACCACGGATGCAGAATCACAACAAGGTGCGCTCTTAGTTAAGCTCCTATGCGAAGGGCTTTCAGAGTAACGTCATGCTACTAGCAGTGACTCTGCCAACATTTATTCGATAGATAGAAGGATTGAAACGATTCCAAATCAGTATTGTAGACTTAGAGTTCTAACTACTCTTTCCATGTATGACTATGGATGGACCTTCTTGTCCCCATTTAAGGTAAGGCTAGAAAGAGCTCCGATGTTGGCGCTTTACCCGTTCGGAACCAACTGAGTCTCGCTTAGAGGCCTAGCGTCTTACAGATGCGACACTTACCAAACACCCGAGATGCCTCCCTACTTATTAACTTCTTGAATTGTATTCTGCAGAATAAGTATGACTCTATGCCTTTCCAGCATAACCCGTGATTTATATAGGTAACCTGAAGGAAAGGAGAGGAGGAGGAAGAAATGAAGCAAAAAAATTGCTCACACTCGGAATCGAACCGAGGATCTCGTCATTACTAGTGACGCGCTGTACCACTAAGCCATGCGAGCGATGATTGGTTATGCGAACAATTTCATTTCTCTTGAAGAAGTCTGACCTTTTTCCATGTTGTCGTCGATCGATCTGCCGGTGGGTCCAGATGGAGTGGTCTCTGGAATAAATTGAAATTGGTCAAGTGAGAGTTACTCACCAATCACCGCTCGCATGGCTTAGTGGTACAGCGCGTCACTAGTAATGACGAGATCCTCGGTTCGATTCCGAGTGTGAGCAGCAACTTACGAAGTAGCGTTTTTTTGTTTTTAGAAAATAAGCCATATATCAATCTTTAACTAATAAACGTCGATGTTATGGTGATATCATGCAAAAATGGACTTCTTGTAGACTTGTAGTTAAAGTCATACAACATGCCCTAAAAAAAACTAAGTCTAGGTAAGGAGGAAGGAGAGGAGGATGCAGAGAGAGCGAGGCTATATAAGGGCTTTCGCTTTAGAGACAGGGGACTGATGGAGACATTTGTCAACATCTTCTTTAGCTTTGTTATTCTTGTACAAATGCACTCTTATAACCCAAAGACTTGGCCCTTCACACCTAGATATGATAAAGTTACTATCACTGTTAGAGATATACGTCTCCATTGATGCCTTGTCTCTGAAGCAGCAGCCCTGATATAGACTCGCTTTCCCTCCATCCTCCTCTTCTTCCTTCTTCAAACTCCCTCAATCAACGTCTTTTGTGCCGTTCCTTCTTCGTCCTTCTCCTCGTAGGCCCTCTCGTCAACTTGAACGGTCTTTGGAATATCGTGACACTCTTCGCAACGGCTGTGGTCGGCCAGGTTGCCAGGGGCAGCCAGGTCTCGTCCCTATCGATCCTCGGCAGAAATATACACGTGTTCAGACCAGGAGCATTGAGAGATCTTCGAGAACTCACAATGGTCCAAGTTGGAGTGATTCCTTCTGCCGCGTGGGAGAGGATATAAAGGACTGCGCAGCAAAAGTGCTCGTGCGCTGTAGAGATTGCAACCACGAGCAGACACATCTTACCCCACGCTGGACCATCCATCAGCTGTCTCGCTAGTTGTTTCCTCGCCTGAAATGCCAAGGCTGTGGCCGTAGAGATGCGTATTGGGATGCCGTCCATAAGATACCAACAGTGGCTGAGTCTTGTTTGCACTCGATCTTGGAAGGATTCAAGACAGTCGGATGCAATCTGGCTGAGTTTCCTAAGATCCCAGAGATCATCCTTGCAAGAGCATAATTCAAAATGAGATTTGAGAGGCTCAAGAAAGTTAAGGAGGCCTAGGCGACTCGGTGAATAAGATGACCAAGGAAGCGCAGATAGGCAAGGGAATCGGGAACCAAAGCCCCAAAATTGGTAGGAAGAGGAAGCGGAAAACTTAACAGAGATCACAATTTATAAGTAACTTAGTTATCTACATAGCCGACAAAGTAACCTTCCTGTTACAACTGGAAAATATGGCTGACTAATATATTTTTTCCCCCTTCTAACTAGTTTATATATCTTGTTTGTCACGGCCCTAGCTCAAACCTCCAAGAAGGTCAGATTCGCAGGCATTTCCCATCAGACAAAGGCTAGAGACTAGACCTAGATTGGAAGGCGGTTTGAATGGCAGAATGCTCAAAGGGGTAGCTAGTTAGATAGCTTCTATAGCTTCAATATTTACTACTAGATTGGACGTGTTACGCCCCAGGATCTGGGTCTTGATCGATCTATCTGCTATGGTTAGGGAAGGTTCAAGCGAACTATACCTTAGTTCTCGTCTGGTGACTTCTCGTACTTCGGAAGTCTTCACGTAGCGTCTAGTACACTACCCGTCAAGTGCTTCTGGCGGAAGGGTTGATATAACGATATCACAAGGGTCTCTCCAAAGTAAAAAACGATCAAGTTAGAAGTAGGGCCAAACCTCGTACGTATACTTAGTGGTAGTATTCTTACTGACCCGTAGTAGATAGAAGTAACCAATTCAATGTGTTAGATTGAAAGATACAATAATCACGAAGAACTAAATACAGTTGCAGGGCGGAAATGAGTGTCCTTATATATCCAGTCCTCCTTATACTATCCCGTATACCATTTCCCATGTTATACTCCTTGGTATATCGCATATCTCATATACCATGTCCGTGCGTGGTATAGTTGATATACCGCATCGTCACGTGATCCTTGATGTCTGCCTTGCTCTAGTGCTGCGCCGTAGAGTCTCATCCCATTAGGGTATCACAGTCATGCCCCTCCATGGTTGGTCCGTAACAGGACGTCACTGTAAGGAACTAGAGTTCCTAGGAGCCAGCTAACTCCAGGTTGGCTGGCGAAGCGAGGGCGAGACGACGTCGAGTCGCTTGCAAGTCGCCGTTCGGATAATTACTTGGTGCTAGGACGTGCGCCCCTATGCCAGCAGTCTAGAGGGGTTCTATATAACTATCTAGGAGATCCTTCGTCCCTAGCTCTTGGCAGTTTCATCTGGGTTTCACCTCACGGGGTTGACACCTCTGCCCCTCGCCTCCCCTCGAAGCCAAGGAGTGACAGATACAAATAGTGTTATTGTATGTATATTTAGAAATATTGTATATAGCCTACATAGGCAAAAACACGAAAAAATAATTGCTCGCACTCGGATTCGAACCGAGGATCTCGTCATTACTAGTGACGCGCTTTACCAACTAAGCCATGCGAGCAAAATTTTGCCAAAACAAGCAGGCGTTTAATATTTGAAATTTCCACTTTTTTATCCCAGCTGGTGCCCCTCCCACAGAAGGCATAGGCTGCAACTAACAACACAAAGCCCTCGTTGCTGATCAACGACCGCATAAAGCTCGGTAGTAATACGGAGTACGGAGTATAGTGAGAGCCAACTGCTAGAGTCAACTTTAAGTTTACGCACTATTCGGGATAATGGAGACTGATCCCTTGACCCGATATGGAAAGTGTGCGGAGACCTGCAACACGCCATGTTTGACGACAGCCATTTTCAAACAAGGAGCACGCCACATGCGTCCCATGAAGATCCAGAAATGGAAATGGTCGACATGCTAATATGGATTAATGTTGCACAGCCAGACCTCGAAACCTAAACTGGGCGCCTGGCACTGTCTGTTCGTCCAGGGAATCGACAAATCAGGAATATCTGTGACACACCCTTCTATTTCAGGATCAGCTCCTGTTTCTGGGGGGAAAGGAAGGACCTAGTTCCCTATGACTTAAAAGAGCCTTCTCTTTCCATGCTTCTTCTGCTTTCCTTTCTGTCTTTTCTAAAAATTCAAGGCTCTGCTTCACTGTTTCTTTTTTACATTCTTTCTCCCGATTTCCTACTTCTTGATTAAGCGCTAGTCGCTTATTGATTCATTTTTATCATACTCTCTTTGGAACCAGAATTATCTCTAGACACAAAAAGACTGCCAGGATGCAGCTCAGGAATCTGTTTTTGTCGGCATTCACCATGGCCGCCGTTGTTCGGGGAGAAATGGGAGGAATGTCTTCGGAGTTGGGAACCCTGACGGGCTTATCCGGCAAGGAGTCGAGTTCGAGCTCCAGCTCTAGTTCGGTCAAGGTGCATGCCGTTAAAGTCGGCTGGAACGGCACCCTGACGTTTTCTCCGGACGAGCTGCAGGCGAATCCTGGTGAATTGGTCCAGTTCCAGTTCTATCCCAAGGTACGCTCATTGTGTTTTATGGAAGTGGGCTTTGCCAATCTGATCGCTGATGTTCCCAGAACCACTCCGTTGTCCAATCGACATTTGGTGCCCCTTGTACTCCAATGGGCGAGTCAATGCCCGGTACGACAGGTATCAAGTCCGGATTCATGCCCGTTGCTGCCGATGCGAAGGAGGTGCCTGTCTTCACTATGCAGGTCAATGATACCAAGCCTATATGGCTTTACTGCAGTCAGGCGTCACATTGCCAGAAGGGTATGGTCATGGCCATCAATGTGTAAGTTGCACCTCCCTGGTAGAAGTGGGTGAGTTATTGATTGTTATTTAGTGCCAGCGGAAGCAACAAGACTTTGTCCGCGTTCAAGGCTCTTGCTTCGCAGCAGCCCACTAGTGGCAGCTCCGGCACCAGCAGTGGCAGCAGTGGCAGTAGTGGCAGTAGTGGCAGTACCGGCAGCACGGGCAGCACCAGCTCTTCAGATAGCTCCTCTAGCAGTGGAACCGCCACCACCGGTTCGTCTTCTTCTGCCGCTGCTGCCGCCGCTGCAGGCTCATCCAGCGCTGCTGTTACGACGTCGAACGCTGCCTCCATGTCTGCATTCAACAGCGCTGGTCTCTTGGGTCTTTTCATTGCTGTTTTTGCCATGGTCCAACTATAATTTTACACTGCATAGGGGCACAATGGTGGATGAGGTTATGAAGTCATCTTGATATTATTGGTCATTGTTGTCTAGTATATTCTGTTTCCTTGGTTTTTATATTCTAATACCGGCCGGGCCGTCAGTATCAAGAGCCTTTTTTTTATATTATTCTCCTTTACGCTTTCAAAAGATAGTATCCTTAAGTTAAAGATTTTCCAGTGAGCCTTAATCCACAGTTGTAGACCGGCAATTTGTGCTGAACAATAACTAAATCACGTAGCTAATCATTAGATTAGCGGCCATAGAGTGCTCCTCAACCAGTTATAGTTAAGAAGTGCGGTGGGAGCCGTCGACGGGGCCTTGCAGTCACTTGAGTTTGCGACGGTCACCGCCTGCGGCAGAATCGCGTACCTCATCGAAATCAACACCATCGCGTCCGCCCGCGCATCGGGATTTCTGTCAATCAATTTGTCGACAGAAATGCCTGTCTAGGGCGCAATCCGTCAAAATGAATGATACGACGACTGCTTTACTTACAGAGCACTTTAGTTACACACCTTTGGTAAGTTACTTGATCCAATGCCTTCGTAATTCTGTTATTTTACGAAGATCCTGTGCCGGACGGCTCCTATGGCGGGGCGAGCACCCCTACGTTCTGTGTTTGGATCTTGAAAGATTTAGCACAAATGCATAATATTGCTAACATATCAATTTTATGGCACAGTCTCTAATAGATGACATTATTAATTCCATCAACAATCTCATCTACCAAGCCATCTCCAGTCTCGAATCCGGACTATTATCGACCCCTCCGGAACGCCTAGGCTTTACGCACGCAAACAATGGATCCACTATTCCTGATACCGATGCGGATGGAAATGTAGAGTACCCTGAGGCGAGACTCGAGATAGAAAATGGATTACATCAGCTAGAGACGCTGTTGGAGGCGACGGTGGATAAGGCGTTTGATAAATTCGAGATCTACGTCCTACGCAACATCTTGACTGTCCCAGAGGATCTGGTTGGCTGGATCAGATTGGGGCATTATGAGGTATGTTATACTAGTTGATAACTCAATGATGCCTTGTGATCTCGCCGTCTGCAGCTTTGGCACCTACGGCCATACTTGGGACAGCGTATACAAATGCTTGCGCTTTGATTTTGAGCATCCCGGTTGTGATGACCTATGCTATACGGCTAAGCAATGGATTGGATGCTTACTTACTGGATCTAATAAATTAGAACCTATCATTCAACAATTCATCACCGAATGCACCGACTGCAGAATCGATAAGTCTCCAAAGAAAAAAGCTCCACGAGACCCGAAAACTCCAGCGGGCTCTGAAGCAAGAGTCTGCCCGCAACGATGCCATTATCGCACAACTACGATCCATCCTTTCAAGTGCCGAAACAGCAACCACGAAAGAAACAGAAGGCAGCGCCGACTCCCAAGATTCGCGCCCGACCCGAGACCCCAGTCTGCCCGATGTCTCGTTCCTAACTTCCGACCCGGCCGCAGTGCAATTGAGGGTTAGAAGCGGAACAGAATCTGGAACCAGCAATCATCTCACCACACATGCCACATTCATCCTATCTCAGCTGCCCGCCCTCCGTAACATGCTCAATCAGCTTCGTCCTAAGCTGGTCACATTACCAAAGTCAGCTGATGATATGGAGCTCGATAGCAAGAAGGCTGAGCGACGAGCCTACATCGAGAGCAGGATCAGACTCCACCTAGAGAGAACAGGAGAACTCGCCATGGACGACGGGAATATCGTCCTAGCAGGAAGAAAGATCAGAAGTAATGAAGCGCAAGCTGTCGAGAGTGTTATGGGAATGCTCGCAGATGAAGAGAAGAAGGAGTCCTAGTCTGCATATGGAACGGTACCTCATTTTATACCATTGGTCATGATTCTTTGGGTGTCTATAGGCGCTTGTTTGGTTTTGTGATTACGGCAAGATTGGTGCGTGGAGTTTTCCCTGGATATCTCCGCATGTCCCCCCATTTCCGGGTGAGATAAGGCCGGTGGAATTGATAAGTGTTAAAATTTCTATCATATAGTAATGGCATAGGCTAATGAATGAACGTTTACGCTTCACAAATAGGGGCAGCATCAGCCTTCAGTCTTACATGTTACCCGGCGTAGAGAAGGCCGTCTTTGGAGTGCGCAAGCCTTATAGTTATAGTTGACTAACTATACACTTTTCACGAAGATTGAGAATATCTTATTGTCATAAGCTAAATCATTTCGATTGTTTTTTGCGACTCCGTTCATCGCTATCTCGGAAACTGGATTTATATATGACGATGGCTGACTCCAGTAAGCCATCCACAATGAGATAGGGATTTTTTTTCACCCCCTATCCGCCCACACACATCTCAGGCCCAATGTTAGAAATGCAAACTGGAAGATATCTCCCCTACAGCCCGGAGACACGTGGTGGAACAGTTCTGCGTCATGCTGCCACGACCCGCGTCCACGGGGTCCCCAATCACGAACGAAATAAGGCTGTTTGTGCCAATTTCCTAAACCCAGGAAATATTCCACGTCTTCTGTCCCCGTCGGAAAGGCACGACATCGATAGCGTCCGATTTTAAGATATCCTCAATAGTCTCACCGGCGTCATCGAACGTGATAAACTCCTCCTTCTCCTGCTCAAGACCGTAAAATTCTCGGCCGAACTTGCTCAGGAAGCCTTCGAGGATCTCTGGAGTGATATCCTCTTCCTTCAGGACGCCGTTCTGGCAGCCCTGGTCAAAAGCATCGACTACCAACTGCGAGGCGTAGGGCTGGGAGAAGACGCCTGCGGCAATCTTGTCTCCGCCACGCTTAGCGACAGCTGGGTGAGGAGCACTGTCGGAGCCGAAGAAGAACTTGGGGTTTCCGGAAGCTGCAGCTCGCAGAAGTGCATCGCGATCCGCGGGGGTTTTGGCAACAGGCTTGCAGAAGCAGAAGGGGTCGCCGGCCCAGGAGTCGACGATAATGGAGAGGTGATGCGCGGTGATCGTACCAGCGACCGTTGGACCGCATTTCTTAACGGCCTCCACGGCTGCGGCCGTCGTCAGATGCTCGAGGATGATATGGAGGTTAGGAAAATTCGCATGGAGCTCAAACAGAACCGGTATGAATTTTTCCTCCGCAGACATGACCGTAATGTCGCCCTTCGAAGGTAGCTCTCCGTGCAAGTTGAGGACTAGACCCTGGCGCTCCATCTCTGCGAAGACGGGGTAGAAAGGAGCGTAGTCAACGACTCCGGAAGAAGAGTTGGTGGTGACACCGGCAGGGTAGCTCTTCACGCCGGTGATGCCTCTTTTCTTGGCTTCAATGATGGTATCCGGGGTGATTGACTCATGCAGATAGAGAGACATGAGATACTTCACCTTCGGCTCGATAGCCTCCAAGCGCTTGCGGTAGTCCAAGGCCTGCTGGACGGTGGTAACTGGAGGGACCAGATTGGGCTGATATATAAATCAGATTTTGAATAAAGCAAATTGCTTATACTTGACAATCCATTACCTACCATGACATACACGGTGTTCACACCACCTTTCCTGATCGTAGGCACGACCAGTTCCATCATTGCGCCATCCCGAAGATGCACTACTCTATCCATTAGCTATCTATCCACAACGTTCCATTTAAGCAGTTTGCTGGCGTACCATGGAAGTCCGCAGGGGCGGGGATCTTGACCCCCCTCAGCTTTGGGAAAGGCATGATGGTCCTCTGGCTCTAAATAGTCTCAAATAATCCTGTCCGGTGACTATGTATTGAATCCTCCCCAATGGAATAATAATATGGGTTCCCCGCGATCTAAGAATCGTTCTCCCCGCCGGCCGATTTTTTACAGTTGGACTGCGTCATTTCATGCAATCTCATTGGTCAGTCTTCCTCCAAGTTCTGAAAATCATGTGATTCTTCGTGTTTCTGCCCGAAGCGGTCAGGATGATTAGGGAACCAATCACAGTGGGCTTTCCTATTTCCCCTCACTCTCTATCTTTTGTCGCAACTAATGACAGGTAGGACAATACGAGAATCAAGGGACAAAACAGTACAGCTCGGATGCTAAGTTATCCAAAAACAGTACTATCATCATGCAAGATTCATTTCCTGCATGGATACGGAAAATATCCATGAAGAGAGCTTGTCCTAGGGCTGATCTTCAAGCCAATAATGCTAGTCAGCCCCCGAATATGTAGCCGCGACCTCCATACCCCTGGCTGTTTCCGACCTCCTCGGCGCTTTCTTTCAACGTATGAGCTTCAATAACGCCATGTCTGCGACTCTCATCACACCATATATATATGTGGAGGTGAACAGGGTTCGACATTCCCAGTCCCTAGCAGCCCGATTCGTCCCTGTCCTGCAGAAATGCTCTCCGACCGGGCGCTTTTGTGCAGTTTCTAACATGTCTTGCAGCAAGTGCTTTAGCTCCTCTCATTATCTGCAGGCTTGGCAAGCAGAAATAGACTCCTTACTCCAGAAATAGACATAAGGTTAGACGTGGAGGGTCACACAGATACCTCAGAGGGAAACTTTGGTGTCTCTTCGGGTTGAGCACCACCAATGAGATGAAGGCTTAACCCAGGGACATACTTCGCTTAAGGTCATGTTTGCTCCGAGGACAGCGCCTTATGATGGTGGTATCCTGGCTAATTATGCTGGTGTACAAGAAAGTTCATGGGAGAGTCAAGCTGGCCAGCTAGAGAAGATACATTAAATATCTTCACCCCCACCCGTCCTTATTGTACTGATATTCTGATGAGATAGTGTTTTCTTCTCCTAATTGTCCTCGCAGGAGTTGCTCTGGCAGCCTCTCACTACTTCTCTTTCTCCACTCATTAATCTTTTGCTCTCTTCTTCTCGACAGTCAACGGAGAACAGTTGCTGCAAATTTCACTTGTATCGCTGTCTACTGTTACTGATATATACCCTTCCTTTTAATCTTCATTTATCCTCACGATGAGTTCTGAGTCAACTTTTTCGGGCCACTCCTTAGACCACGAGTCTGTCTATCTGCTCCGGACTAAAATCCTCCATTGGATACGTCTCGGAGTGGCACTCCTGATTTTTGCGGCAGCGGTGGCAATCGTTAGTTGCGAAGCAGTTCCTTTTCATCATTATAAGGAGACAAGCTCTTATGATAAATACTGGCTCTTTCTTTGGCCGCTGAACCTTGACCTACGTCAGACGACCGCTCTATTGGCCTGTGGCGCAGTGATCGCCTTCCAGGCTTTGATCTATATCATCGCGGCTGTTCTACCTTCGGTACTAGCCTTCTGCCGCTCTTGTACCTGCTCCAAGCTAATAATCTGTTTTAAGCCCTATTCACGGACGAGACTCCTTACCATCCTCTCCACTGCCGTTGCGCTCGCAGGATTTATAACAGCGGTGACTGGCGTGGCATTTGCGATATATATGCCCTCGTCGAAATATCCAACCGGATTCAATAATTATGAGACGATCCACTCTTGGACATGCAGATGGAAATCCTTGAAAGGGGTGAACGTCACTGACAATGGTGAATCTCTGAGCGCCCCTGCCAGCTTCTCTCGCGACTGCACGGAGACCCGAGCTGGTCTTATCCTGCTTGGTCTGTTGATCGGCCTCGAGGTGATCATGGGCGCTGCTGCTGCCGCTGGGTGGTTCCTTGAACGTAGTGTTAGCAAGCAGCGACATGTCGAGCATTTCGAGCTACGGAAGGCTACTATCACTGTCAAGGGGCCCTGAGAAACGTCTGACAATTCCATCAGCTCTCATAGGGTCTATCTGCTGGGTGGATAGTCTAGAAGATATGTAGGGGTGTTACTCTTATCAGCTGCTTCATCTGCGGAAGTTCAGGATGTAGGATTATGTGGACAGTCGATTAAGCAAGGATTCATGTTGATGCAGATAATATATGAGGTTGTATGCGATCCTGCGGATGGCACATCTCTATGTTAGCTTTTCTCTTCTGACAGCACTGCGAAATTATGAGATACTATTAGTTCTTGAGAGGATGTATATTGTAAGCACTACTATGTAACTAACTGGAGGAAATAAATGTCACAACTGCTAAGGATCAAATGTCGAAGCCAACACACCGCCTTCGGCAGAATTCCCGCTTTTCCACTTTACGCGGAGCTCGCGCCACAGTCCGACACTTTCTAAGCGCCACTGGATTCTACCCTTCCTTTACTGTCTGTTCCCTGGCTGAAGGGTTCAGGATTTGGTCTCTCACTATTCTGTTTATCGTGCAGGCATTCTGAGTTTCTATAACTGCAGCCACAATGTCGGCTGCTGCATCCGCCACCCAGCCGGTGGAGAAACACCTGGATCTTGACAATGACGATGAAGAATACATCTCGGAAGAAGACGCGGATTTCCAGCTTGAAGGCGCCGGTCAGGATGAATCGGAAGAGTTCTCTTCAGAAGAGGAGCAGGAGGCCGGTGGCAGGCCAGCAAAGAGGCGAAAGCTAGGCGCAAGGAAAGCGGCCAAGACAGATGAGATGGAACTAGATTCTGGCGATGAGGCGATGATACAGAAAGCGAAGGAAAGGAAGAAGAAGAAAGACAAAGGGGCTACTGGGGATGAAGATGAGGAAGTTATCGACTTCGGTGAAGATGAAGAAGGCGGTATAGGAGGCTTCGTGAAGACGAGGTCTATGAGGATGAGGATGTAAGTTGATTTCCTCGCTCCCTTTTCATTACTTTTATGCAGGTATGCGAGTTTTGACTTATACGCTGTTCACAGACAAGAAGAACGCAGACCACTGGCCAAGATCGACGGTGCTACGATTGACGTTGATGCACTATGGGAGAAGATGAACCGGCCTGACACCGATTCTGGACTGCTTCCTACGCAAAAAGCGCAGGAGCAAGACGGTACGCCGATAGAAGATGAGAAGAAAGAGATTCCGGATCGCGAAGCAGAAGCTGCGCAACAGAAGGCACCGACTCTGCCCTCGGAGGAAATGATCAAAATAAAGCGCACATACAAGTTCGCCGGTGAGATGATCACCGAAGAGAAACTGGTTCCAAGGGATTCGGCGGAGGCGAAGCTTTTCCTTTCCAACGAGGGAAAGGATAACGTGGAGACTGTCGTCGACGTCAATTATGCTGAAGCTAAGAAGTCTGCTGTTAAGCTCCGCAGGCCTCTCCGCAAGTACTCTCGGTTCGATCCGAACCCTCCTGGCTTTATCAAAAAGAGCTGGGAGAAGCAGGCATCTGCCGACTCTGCTATTACGGGTGAAAATACGGATGCTAAAGGACCTAAGCTCAACACTGTCGAGAAGTCCAGACTTGACTGGGCCGCCTACGTGGATCAGGCCGGTATTAAAGATGAGCTTAATGTCCATAGCAGGGCCAAAGAAGGCTACCTTGGCCGGATGGACTTTTTGGATCGCATGGAAGCTAAGAAGGAAGAAGAAAGACGGAACGCACGATTGTTGAAGGGATTGTAATGCTAGTTCTTGTGCAATCCAGCTGTATACAAACTGCGCTCTGTGCAAGGTTGCCGTCGAGAGTTATCTCCCTGAGGTCGACTTTTACCTCAGACAGCTACCGATTGTGCGGTCATCTAGAGCAGGTGTCTCCTTTTTGCCGGAGATAGTACTCTCTTTCCACTTGCCCTCGAAATACACGCCGGCCTTGATAGGCTCATAGCGCTTTTCGACCTCTGGCGCTGCACCTCGTCGGCCTTCAACCCACTCCTTCCATTCCACTCCAAGTGGTAGCACGTCCACCAGATATGAGGGATTCCCGTCGCAGAAGTACGGTATGCTGTACCGATGCACACCTGGCTGCGGAGCCTTGACTCTATGTTGTGCAGAGATATACACGTCGTTGGTGAAACGAGATAGCAGATCACCGCAGTTGATCACGTGCGCACCCTCAGCCGGTGGTACGGGAATGAGCTTGCTTGTCTCCTTATCCAGAACTTCCAGCCCACCTACGCTGTCTTGGAACAAGATGGTAATGAGACCCCAGTCGGTATGAAGCCCTGCACCGATATTCTCCTCTGGTACCTTGCTCTCATTCGCATAATAATGGATCAGTCGGCAGTGCGACATCTGCTTTTCAAAATACTCATCGAAATAACCACTCGGTAAGCCCAAACCTTCTGCAATAAGGCTGCTCAGGAACCGGCCCAGTTCGTCTGCCTTCCGATAATATTCCCTTGCCGTCTCCTTGAATCCAATTAAACCATTCTCCTCCGTCTCCACGGGCTACGCATCTCGCACCTTCTTCTCCCGCTCATCCACAAACTCTGGCGCAATGCAGAATCCCTCATTCAGATCGGGCTTTCCGCGCGCTGCATCGAGCGAATATCGCTGGAAGGTTTCGTAGCCACCGTGGATATGATCAATCTTTGACGTGGTCTTTTTGAAGGAATCGGGCTGGGAGAAGAATTTCTCCATGTACGAAAGGATTCGTCTCTGGAGACTAGGAGAGATGCAGGGATTCCCCGTGACTTGAAAGAAGCCATGTGTGAGACAGGCAGCGCGTATGGTAGCCACGAGGGTATCGCGCGGTTGCGAGAGAGCGATAATAGGGATTTTATCAGCCATCTTCTTTTGCTCTTCCCTCTAGTGGACTCTTCTCAAGACGTTCCGTAGATTTCAGACTACTTCATCCCGCAAGTGCGATTATTTTTAGCGACGAGGTGTATATAACAGACCAGCTTGACATAGATATTGGTCTAGAGCCGTCCGTCTGATGATAAGGCAGACAGCGCGCGGGGAGGCGCTATAGAACCTTTATCGGTCGGTTCCGTCAAAGCGGAAGAGCAAGTATCAATCTGATAAGGCTTTCCGAGTATACATTACGGTAACAAATTCGATCATGAAGAGATCTATATATTTTTTTAGAAACATATCATACTCGTCTAACATATTCCACTATCATAAAATCTCTTACTTGGTCTTCATTCATATACGAAAGGTAGTATGTACATATCACATAGATCAGACCATACCATATGCATAATCGTATTCCAAATGGATCCGGCCCATTTGATTTTAGATTCCGAAAAGCGTCACCGCCTTTCCTCCTTTCCATGCTGTATATATGTCTCCCTGAAATGACTTTTCCTTAGATCTCTGTAATCCGCTCAGTCACTAGTTATCCTTCGGCAGGTACTTGATACCCGAGCTAGGACAGTTTGAGTTCGAAACTATAACATTGAAAAGAATCAATTAGTCATATCTTCCGGTTTTTATTTCGCGTAACTACGAGATCCAATCCCCAATAGGGTGGAATAATAAAGCAAACGAGCAGCATAAGAACAAGAAGAAAAACAAAGACATACCAGCATCAGCAACGACATATGTGCCCGAGATAGCATTTCCCATAACGTTAAAGTAGTACCAGACTTCATCCAGCTCGCCGTTCGAGCAGTTGATCGTGACCGTGGCGCCGTGGGCTTGCGTCAGGGCGTCTTGCAAATCGCTGAGTTTGTAGGTCTTGGATGAGCTGGGGGTGATGCCGGCGTCAGAGAGGAACTGGAGGGCGCTTGGTTAGTATTGTATATACATATACTTTGGATTATGGAAGAAGTGGCATTGATGACACACCTGGTAGGTGTTTAGACCCTTGAAGAGATCCACGACTTTGGCGAAGAAATCGCCAACTTCTTCTTGCGGGTAGTAGTCAGTGTAGCAGTCAGGATCGATCGTGTTGATGCAGGTTCCGTGCTTGGCTGGATTTTACAAATATAGATCAGTATGAACGACATCTTTTTTTGCCTTTACAGTTCACAATCGTCGAGCAAGGTATGATTTCTACTTACCCCACTCATGCTCATAAAAGGTCTCATCATCACCATTCTGGTCCTTCCAATATGTGCTCATATAGTCCAGAACATCCGTCCGACCCTGAGCTTCCAGGATACTTGTGATGTTTGTGTACGCCCGCGACTTGTCGCAGTTCGATTTATACGTGCCATCGCAGTTATCCGGCCAGAGACCGTGGATGGTCCAGGAATCGCTAGGTCCTGTGGCCGGGTTGGTGTCCCAGAATTGGGTCTGGAGAAGTAGACCGCCGGGAGTGTTGAAGCAGCAGGTATTTTGGACGGCAGAGGAATTATGGCAGCTGAGTTGGCTGTTGCTTGAACAGGTCTGTATACTGGCCTCTGCTCCTGTGAAAAGGAACTGAGATAGGCCCAGGGCGAACATACCCATCAAGCGTGCGGTTGGGTTCGACGAATACATGGCGAAGTAGTTGAGATCGAATGAACTGCGCTTCAACAGGCCTGATAGAGGTACGTGCCAGGATCGTAGACATTCATGAATTACAGGATGTCCTTGACCATTTATATTTTATCGACGATTTCCTCGGCGCTCCCAGTCCTTCTAGCATGGACTACTACAGCACAGGCATAGAAACAACACCATCCCACTCGAAGTTAGATACTCTGTGCATCAGACGGACAGCCGACGGGGATTGAACCTCTAGCCTGTCCGTCCTTCCGCACCATCATCCGTCAGAAACATTATGATCAAGAAACATCGCAGTGGATCATTTGTTTTACAACGTTGCAGCTCTGCAGACCTATCAAGACCGCATACTCGTCAGGAACGCGGGAAGGACAATCGGATCTCCCGAGGCTTTTTTTACCCCTTGTGGCTGGGCGCGTCGATCGTTCCCCCACGTGCGATAAGGGACGAAGATTGATCGCTGGTCTGAAGGACACGGAGACTCCGGTATTTTATTTTTCTTTTCTAGCCCACGCTAGAAAATAAGGGATGGTGACGATGATGGGGATGGAGATTCTACCCAGACGAGAAACGGGATACAACATGCTTGGTCTATGTAGGGATCGTCGCGTTTGTGATGCGTTGAGTTTAGAGAGGTTGCATCGGGTCCTTTTTTTTCTTTTGCGACGGACTGGGTTGCTTGGAAGGCGGGGTCGTCGCGTTCAGATCGGGTTTGAAACATTCTGCAGGAAAGATTGTACGTTAGATCCTGATGATAAGAAAGATAAAACGGCAAACGGCGACTACCGAGGAGCAAGACCGGTGAATTTACTACTCGATTGGCTTATGTGGTAGATCCATACTCCGAATGGAATTAAGATGCCATTGACAAAGTTAAACAGAGCATCCTCCAACTTTCCGTAATTCGTTAATGAAGTCACTAAAGCAACATCTTCCATAAATGCAGAAACAGACTTCGCGGTACACTGCACAAAATATGATGCCAGCACCAGGGTATCGTGTCCAAGATGGAAAGAAGTATTTACTGGAGAGAAAACAGAACTCCGTCACCAAGTGATCTTTGCCTTTCTCCAAAGGATGCCATGGCCCGAGCAGAATGCCCGGCCACTCCAATTGTTCCTGCCTATCACGTAAGGCCTGGAATCGGTAATGACACAAAGAGTTGCCGGATAATCTTCATTATATACGGGTCGTAATGTTAACAGGGAACAGTATAGCGGTGATAATCAGAAATGTTTCTACTCCTGACGGCCTATAGCATCCAAGTCGACATCTTCAGGAGCTCTTTCAGGGTTGAATCGCCACTCCGCATCCGAGTATGACGGCACGGGCGGCGAGAACGGCTCATTCACAGACTGGTGCTTGCGAGAAATATTGGACATTGGTCTCATTGCTCGCGGAGAAGTAAAGTTCGTCGTGTCTTCACCCCCCGTAAGCGGAACTGGAGGGGATGGCGACTTCTCCGTATAGGTGGAGCGGCCGCGACTGTACATCTCAAGAGCCTCGAAGACATGGGGAAAGACGGTAGTGTCCACATCTCGGGCCCAAAGGAAGTCCAAATGCTCGTACTTTGGAATCGGCTTTGCCTTGGTCTCCCGTGGCAGTTCCTTGCGCATGATGTCAATGTCGATCAGACTGTCGCTCTCACCGTACACGAGGACCACCGGAGACTTGATATTGCGAGTAGGGTACTTGACGGGTTTATAGTAGCGGCTGCTCGCTCCAACGCTAAATGGCGCCTGAACCTCATCATCATACATCTGAAAGCTCTTGTTCCGAATGATCTGGAACCAGTGCACCACGGACTTGGTGCTGGTGAAAGAATACAGGTGAGGATAGGCAGCGAGCTTCTGGTGCTGGCTGATGTTGTCGCCCGTCCAGTTGAAGAGTGTAGATAATGAGATGTCGATGATGCGCACGAATATTGGCGGGTAAAAGATCGCCTGCCACATCGTGGTGGAGCTCAGAATACTCCGCCGGCCAAAAGCAAGAAACACGACATTTGGCGATGCTTTCATCAAGGAGTCCACAATCCCATTGTGCAGACCGGCAGGAGACATGGCGGGGGCAAGAGCAATGAAGACATCTACCTTCTCATTCAACATCGGATGAATCGACAATGTCGCGAATGCTTGAGCCGTGCCCTGAGAAAACCCAATATATGACAGTGATGGCTGTTCGGTGACTTCCAGGATATACTCAATGCTGTCAGGGATATCAAAAAAGGCAAATTGATCAATGGAGAAGTTCCAGAACTCCGTCGAGGACGGAACGTGCTGCGTGGATTTCTTCGAGTACTTGTTTCCTCGATTATTGCCCAGCCAGACGTCATAGCCCCTTTCCACAAGTTGAAAGGGGAGACACCGTTGTTCTTCCGTCAGACACACCCACACCTCACTGTTCATGAGGAGGCCATGGTGCAGATAGACGACTTTCTTCCGGATACTCCCCTCCCTGTGATTCACTCGCTTCCCTTCCTCACCTTTGCGATACGCCAAGCGATGCAGGCCTAAGAGGTAGCCATCCTTTGTCTGCACGATATGCTCCTCTGCTTCATATCCAAAGAGAGCACAGAGCTCTCCAAAATCAGATGCCTTGGCAATTCTCTCTGCAAACGACCTCTGTCGAGCTCGAGATCGGCGCGCCTGCGGTGCTGATAGAAGATTGAATACTCTCTTAGATGTATTATAACAGAAGTTGATCACTGGCTCCGCTGCTGCATGTCAGTTTCTCTGCGCTGTCCGCCCACTTCATGTAAAAGCACGATATTCGGGGCAATCCAACTTACGCAGGCAGAAGGTAATTATATGAATAACTCCCTCCAGAAAGATAAGAACCAGGGAGCCGACGAGCGCGAGATATTCAGTCCTAGATAACGACATCTGTAAGCCTACCGCCACTCCAGAATGAGATTGGAAGACGGCAGTCTGGCACGTTCTGCAGAAGAGTAATTGATAGCCTGAGGAATCATACGAGTTGTTCCCTCATCCGGCGCATTCCGACTCCCAGAGTTGTGAGCACACGTACCAAAAGAGCCTTCCAATGAACGGCACTCGTGCCATGACTTTGCGACCGCCGACCGGGCGGGTGTCAATCTACATCGACAGGACCTCTACCACTGGTGAGGAGAGATAGGGGTACTGTCCGCTAGAAGATTTATATATCACACGCCCCGCTGGAATTCCTCCCGTCTTGTCTCTTCCACACAACGACAGACTAGAGGGAAGTGATAAGAGAAAGACAAAACAGCAAAAGGAACAATGTCATTGGCATTTTCATGTGATCGCGATGCTCCCCCTGATGCTTATGTCATCGGGGGATACTTCAGGGCGCCAATCATCATGCGTTCAGTCATCTTTGACCGTCCCGATACGCCAAGACCCAATTCGGATGGTATGGGAAAGGGCTTCGTTCCGATCTCGAGGCTCCGCGGAGGTTCAGCGCATCATCTTCCCCCAGATACCGGCAGATGCCATAGACGGACCTATAAGCACAGTCTGTTCAATTCTCCAAAATGCCTAGCTCGTGCAAAGATATCCGTGAGTGTCCCATATCGCATCTATCCCGAGTGGCATGAAATTCGATGACTTCCGAAACCTCAGTGCCCTATTGAACTCATATATTGCTTCATATTATACTCCTACACTCAATGCGCTAATCTCCCTGTGAATATCCAGGACAAGCCCTGGCACAATGCCTCCAAGAATCCGACTGCATCATGGTGCAACGACACACCCCGCGAGAATGCCTCGGCGAGCTTAGCGATCAGTTGCCCACCAAATGCCAACAACTCCGAAAAGGTCTTAGCGAGTGCAAGTACGTCTATGCCCCCGAATAACACGACAGAAAATCGTAAAACTGGACTCCAAACTAACCATCCACCTTTTTCGCTGCTCCAGGCGCGGTATGGTCGATATGCGCAAACGATTCCGCGGAAACCACCCCGTTGGCATCACAAAGGAACTCGACAAGGATAATCAAGGATACCAGCTCTATGCGGGCAAGCCGGCCTTCCAGTCCGTCAAGAAGATCAATGGAGATGAGGTGCAGATGGACCCGGAGAAGACGAGGGGTCTATAGAGGAGGATCACGAGGACTAAATTCAGCCTGGGGACAGGCTGCGTTATGACTCTGGCTGGATGATGGTTTGATACGGACATGCTCAGGGAATGAGAAGGAAAATAAAGGAGGAAGGGAGGAAAGAAAAACACTACTTGTACTATTGTTGGATTTTTCGACTGCATGGATAGGAGTTCAATACCTGGCTTGGTTTCAAATAAGGCGTGGGTGGGAAGTATACATGTACATGTATGCTTGGACAGATTTGTCTATCGTCTGTATTCTATAAGATCAAAAATTCTACTCTTTTTTAATAATTAAAGTGCCGTCGGGGTTCTGCGACGGTATTACAGTCAGCACCGTTCATCTCTTATAGATCTATACTGGATCCTAGTATTCTCTTTCCGATCTCAAGATATAGTCTAGTACATGCACAATGGGACGGGAAATTAAGAATAAAAAACAAAATGCTCATCTCTATTCCGAGCAAGAATCATCTCATAGCTCTTTTTAACTTCAAAGCATTAATCTTACAATAACTTATTCACTGTACTTTCTTAATCTTGGCATCCGCCGAAGGGGACGGTGCCGAGTAGAGCCAGACAATGACAAAGGCGAGGAAACCTCCAATGACAGAATACAGACCGGAGATCCAGGGCCAGGAAGCGCTGATCTTCCAGCTACGGGGGTATTCGTTGTGCGCGAAGTGGCGGATCGTGATCTCATGCTTCTCTTCAATGTTGGTTAGGAAGGGGCGCTTGTAGTTCACGCGGAAGGAGAAAATGCCGTGCTGGTCGGGCACGGTGAAAGACACACTGTACAGGGTGCTGTTCTCGGTGCGCAGGGTGGGCTGGAGGTTGAGACGGTGGAATGGAGACAGCATGGTGAACTCGAGCTGCACGGCGTCCTCTGATGGGGTCTCGAAAGGAACCCACTTGTCGTAGACGTACTCAGAAAGCGCGATGTTAAATTCCTGAGGGGAGGCACAATCATCAGTTGATGTAACCAAAAGTTACGATGGACGGGAACTCACAATATCGTTCTTGACACGATAGATCGTGGGGTTCAGAGGCGATTCCTGCCCTTCCTCAATGAGGCGGTGCCCGATCCTTCCAACCTTAACCACGCCGATCTCCTGGAACGTCCAAGCAGTGAGCTGCTTAGCAAACTCCCGGTTAGCAGTAGTGGTCTCCTTCTTATCCTCCGGGCCCTTCACTGTCGCCGAGAACCACTTGTCCTGCAAAACCTCAACGGACCCCAGAACGGTAAATCGAGCAGAGTTCCTCGCCTGCATCGCAGAAATCAGCGCCAGCTGGGTGCCCGTTGCGAACGGGTCTTCCACCGGAACGGACTCCTCCTTGACATTATAGCTGTACGCTGTCTCCGGAGCCTGAAGAATCGGCGCAAGGAGTAAGGCATCAGCGCCCAGGGTCTGGGGTGCTGCTCTGGGAATCGCCAAAACGCCATCGCCGGAGAAGTAAGACTTGGTATCTGGCCTCAAGGCACCAGGCCGCTTGAGGAGGAGAACATCATGCTTTTCCGACGCGGAGAGAGTATCATAGTTGAAGTGATCAACAACGAGGGATGAACGGTCAGGCGCCAGGTGGATATCGAACTCGAGAAGAAGCGAGCTCAGAGAGCTGGGGGTGGACGACTTGCCGGAGAGGGCAAGGAGGACGTTGCCCTCCTTATTCAGGAAGTCGAGAATGAGCTTTGGGGTTAATGAAGGTCCCAGACCTATAATAGAAGTCAATTGAGTTCATTGATGATATATAACGGCCACGAGAGAAAGTGGTGGTGCTACCTTTCGACTTCGGGGGGAGGATCAGCAAGTGGTCGTAAGCTCGGTCTCCCAGGTGGAAGAGGGACAGCTTCTCGTCCTTGGGCGATTCGAACGAGATCTCGAAGCCTCGAGCTAATAATTTATTAGATCGATATTATACATAACTCGAGCTGATTCGATATAATCATAACTCACCTTCAAGATCACTCCAGAAGGTGGAATAGAGGTCCTTCTCTGCCGCATCCTCCAGCACCACCAGCAGACGATTCCCCGAAGTACTCAGCGCATGCGCTGCACCGCAGAAGCAAAGCAGCAAAAAGGAAAGGAACCACCGCATCTTGAACATCTCCGCGCGGGGCAGCGGAAGGCTTCAAGATGGAAGAGAATCAAATCACACAGGGGGAATAAGTTGAGATATAATGGTTTGTCGCCCCAAGTCTCTCTTGTCCAGAGCTGTTGGAACTATGCGGGAACGGGCGACGTGTTTGGACGAGATGCCAAGACTTTGCTTAACTTACGCCTTCTTCGATCGGGATACCCGCTGCGGTGCCTCGAACCTCAAACCTCGATTCTTTCCCCTCTCATTGCGACCGCGACCGCCTGGCAGTCCTGTCTACACCTCACGAGCACAATCAAGGGGCCTCTATCGACGTCCTGCAGTGCCGAATTGACCCATCGCCATCGATCTCTGTCCCATCAAACCGGAGACGGCGTCACAATCGCATATCCCAGTCCAATCCCCGCCAATATCCGGATTGCCAGTCCTCTCTTCTCTTTCTCCAATAAAGTCACCATGTCAGCCCCTCAGTTCTGGTCTACGCCTCTGCGCTACCTCCGCTGGGCATCTCACGAGAAGCCAGCCATCTTCTACTCGATCATTATCGGATCAATGGGTCCTGTCGCGCTCGTGACCCTTCCGCCTATCAGACGCTTCTTCGGAGATGTCGACCCCGAGCCCATTCCCTTGACGTATCCCAGTAAGGATGTCCCATTCCTATCAAGTCATTGAGAAGGAAAATTATTCTTTTGCATGGCGTTCAATTCGTCCCACGAGTACGACATAATATGAGCAGAAAGACTAACGTGCGGCTTCTACAAAATCTAGTTCCCAAGGGCCCCCGAGTGATCCCGCAAGGTTTTGACGACGAGTAAATGTTAGCATGGAATATCCAGTGCGGGAGAGTTGTCAGGGAAGCAGGAGTCCAAGATGCTGTTCAGCCTAAGCGAAGACTGTCCATGCAATGGGAAGAATCAGATCTTTTTTTATCCGAAGGATGTACATCAGATGTATCACTTTTCATCCATCCACCCGTCCAGCGATTGTCACATAAGCGACCGCCTAGTCTCGGTTCGGGGATCGGTTACGCTATGTGATCCGGTGTTTCTATATTTGTTCATAAACATGATGTGTTTTCAGTTAAGAAAAGCGCTTTTTTCGCTTATGGTTCCATATTAATCTGGACAGTATTCTCTCATAGTTCGGACTTCGGTGCCTAGACGCGTCTGGACTGAATTACAGTTACGTGGAATCGCCTAATCACGGATTCAATCGACCTGAAAGATCTACGGCTTCTCTTGTGCGGATGGGTAGCTCTTCTACAATATCTCACAGGAAAGACTCGATAAGCGTGAATTTCATTCGTCAATAAGTACTCCGTACATACATGCTCTCGTTCGTGAGTTGCTCAAGGCACATTCAAAAGGACAATATCCATCAGACTCTACTACAAGAAAGGAAACTAACCGGGCAGGATAGCGCCGTGAGTACCAAGGGAAGCCAATTCACATCATAGGCAGAGAAACTCAAAGTTAAACGGATTACATGAAAGGAAAGGGGATAACAGGGGAAGGAAAGACATGGATATCGGGAGACCTTTTCAGAATTTTCAAGAAGACACAACAAGAAGTGAAGGAGTTCCGATCGAATGGGTTTCAAGCAAGAAGAAGAAGAAGAAGAAGGGGTTTCTTCATGATTCGTGATGAGTTGTCCGTGATGATCCTGGAGGATCAATGGGCCAAGTATGTATGGCGATCAAAGGAAGACTTTTGACTCTTCATCATCATCGGAGATATCGTTCATATCCTCGTCAACAACCTCAGATCTCGCATCCGCAGTTCCTCCAGCGTGACCATTGGCACCAGTACCACTGTGCTCGGAATCAGGTCCGACTTTCGGCTGTGGAGAAATGAAGAAGTCTTCCGAATCCTCGTCCGGTTCGTTGTCTGCGTCCTGATCCGTCAGGTCTTCATCGGCCAAGGGAGTCTTCGGTGAGTCGGGCATGGTCCAGACCATATCTGCCTTCTTGACGATACAGCAGGTGAGATGTGGTAGCTGGCCGTACTCCGCGGTGTCTAGCTGGCTGTTGTTGACGAGCAAGTCAGAGACAAACTTGCTCACGTCGGATTTCAAAACGTCAAGATTCTTCTCGAGGATGCCCATAGCCTTGCTACTCATGGGGAAGTAGAGATGGAAACTGGCTTGATCCTGACTATTAAGGTACGAGCGGCCTCCGGCACCAAGGGAGCGATAGAACGCGGCTCCTCCATCCTTCGCGGTGCGATTGTGTCCATCACACACCTGCTGCGCAAACCACTGGCGGTAGAAAGACACTGCCATCCACATGTACACATCGTTGGCGTAGGTAGCTCGGTAGATGTTCTCCTTAGGACTGCGTTGCATGAATTCTGGGTAGTGTCCCAGAATGCGCAGTTCGATCGACTTCATCTTGAGCTGGAGCTCCTCATATTTCCTCTCGCATAACTTGCGGACGTTCGGGTAGAGGACGGCGCGTTGCTCCTCTGTCAACGAGTTCCATTTGCCAACAACGTGAATCACTGCTTCACGAAAGATCGTGGGCGAATGGATTCTGTCTCCGAGATTAGCCCACGAAATGGGCTGAGAAGCGATCGAGCGCCAAAGGGTCTGTCCCTGACGCAGCAAGGCGATATCGATCGACTGGCGGATGATCTCACTCGCCTGGATACTCTCAGCTGTCTCAAGCAGGCCCACGCAGCTCCTGAGCACGTTTGCCATGTCTGCATCGTTGATATCGACCGTCCTGTTGTAAAACGCCCCCAAGAGATTGTTCCAGTGCTTCGAAGACATATCGGACATGCGGCCTCCAGCGATATCTCCAAAGTTCATCTTGGTTTTAGGGACGCGCCCGAACTTGTCCAACTCCTTTGTGACACGGTCAGTAGAGCACCCTAGTGATTATTTACTCAAGGTTAAATATGGATCTGGGGGGTGCCTCACCTTCATTTGGAACACCCCGCTTGGGTTCGCAGGAGAGTAGATCAACTGCAAATAGTAACGCAGCGTGTTACCGGCCCTCATCGCCTGGGTAGCCAGCTTCGCAGCGCGACTTTCCGTCAGCACTGAAGCAAAGAACCCAGAACACCGTTTCAGAACTGAAGAATGGAGCCGATATAAGTGTTCAGGAGATATCACAAGCATAACATCTCCATCACTGAATATCGGGAATGTAGAGGTATCAGGGCGCTCCATGATCGCTTTTAGTGAAAGGTCACCTGGATATGTCTAATTGTAAATGAGAAAGCTTAAAATTAATACTTCCTATAAATGCAAGGATATTCTTCCAAGTAAAGAATATCTGTTGACAACAGGGTAGAATTAAACGTGTCAGTTGTGCAGGTGGATAACAAGAGATTTGTGGACAAGGTGAGATTTGGGTGGCCTCTGGTCACAGATGGAAGAAAGCGTTAACAACCTAGCACTGGAAAGCACCTGGACATCAGATGCTGTCAGGGTGTGTTTGACCGATAGTGAGCCAGAAGTGATGTTAACAATAAAGTGGACTGGATTACCCCCCAGTACAATAATGACGATGACAACTGTATAATGACACCTAGTCATATAGTCAGTCCAGGTCCCTCATCTAGATAATAGAGGCTATTTGCTTCTCGTATCCAAGAGTTAGACTACAAGGGCAAATTGAAGACCTACACACAGTTTCAACTTATTTCTGAACTCGAAATTTCCACGATTGAGACCCTGGGCAAACAGGTAGCTATCAGGCAACGATAATCACGGCTCCCATCGGATGTAGAGTACTTTGATTATAGTGAAGATGTAGAATGAGGAGGTATGAAGGTGAGCGCAGCTCTGGAAAGTATACATGGCTACCATAATATCCTGGAATTGAGATAAATTACGTAGGAAAACAAGGAAAGGATTCGTTTAATAAATCCCCCTTCGATTGTCTGCTGATTTTCCAGGACACGCTGATACGTGGTGTGGGTGGAGAACTGCTTCGAGTATCCAGAGCAACGTTTCGGTGGACAGCTACGAGTCTACCAACGCAGTCGTCTCGTGACCTACCTTGAATACAACGAAGCTACTTTATCCCCCCTTCGAAGAATGGAGCAAAAGTATTAGGACAAAAGAGTCACTCAAGCCAGCGTCAGACCCAAAAGAGTGCAGTTGTTGAAGAATACATCGCAACCGCAATTCGGTATTTGAAAGCTCTATCCAAATGAAAACTTCAGCAAAGTGGCACGCTTTAAATTCACACAAAACAAAATAAATCATGATGAATAGCTGTGGATTCAATAAATCATTTTCAAGAAAACAACAAGCGTCATTGTTCAAGCAAAAAACGCCGAGAATGCATTTATCTACACTTAATTCATCAGTCCCATCGCTGTATGAAACAGACCTCAAAGCTCCTGGCAGATGCATCCCAAAATATAAACGGGAAAGTCCATAGATAGGAGGTCACATCGCCGCAAGGACGTATCAAAAGCGTATCTCGAACCACACGAAGATTCTTCCTGTACTGAACTCCCAGGCAGGAAATAGACAGCAGACAAGAAAGATTATTTGGAGATGTCATTAATGCAATAACAGAAAGCCACCTTTTCATAAACAATCGCACACAAGCTCCTAGTCAGCCGACCATATCACAACCGGTAAGGAGACCAGGAAATCCATTAGAAAGCAGATGCCTAAATAATGAATAGGCTGCGGCTAGCGTTTTCAACGTGCAAAATCAACATATTCCAGGTGAAATCAGTTAACACTGGCAATGCGCAGCGTCGCACTGATGTCAAAAGATCTTCAATTCCTGGCTTCAGCTCCTCATCACAACAGATCGGAAGTCAAATCCTGCATCCATACGGGTATCCATAAAGTGGGTGGAAAATGCGATCCGCAAGGTCAGTTAAGGTATTGATTGTATGGAGCTCCGGACTGTTCTGGGGTTCCTCAATTCCAGAGGTTGGTATGTCTCCAGGGGCAGAAACCTGAGGCACACCGGACTGAAATTTGTATGTTCTTTTTTTTTTCTCTTCATGACCCAGAGTGGAGAGAATAAATGAGCATGTCTAGCGACGGGGACGGTCTCTGTCCCCTCTGGCTTGTTGTGGCCGGTTAGACTGGGCTCTATGATCGGAGTATGCCGACTCCGGAGTGTATCTTGGATCCATTCCTATCCGTGGGTCCGGGGCTGTAGTAGCCGGATAAGCTATCCCCGTGGTGACTGGAGCATACTCCGCGTCATTCTCATAACCCGGTCCAGGATACCTAGGGGCATTATTCCTCCCGGGTTCATAGGCATAGCCCGCGGTACTCGTGTAAGTGTAAGAGGGGTGCATATCAGGAGTAGACACAGGTGGTTGGCTCTGGCCAGGGTATGGATTCTGTGGAGGAGGGTAATAAGTAGGCTGTGAGTAAGAGGATGGTGTTGGATAAGCAGGGTTTGGAGGAGCACCATAAGGGGCCGGCTGCATATAAGGATCCATATGAGGCGGTTGAGCAGGAGCCGCACTGTAGGACTGAGGAGATGGGCCCTGTTGACGCATCTCATGGATGGCAGACGCAGCATATGATGCTGGAGGCATGTTAGGGCTTGGAGATACGTTCAGATCTTGCACATAACTACCTCTGGGATAGCCTAGATCTGCCCTGCGCGACACGTCTGCTTCCCATCGAGCCGAATCGGCCTTGAGATCCGCAATCATCTCCTGCATATCACTTCCATGTCAGTGTCCTTTCTCTTCCCAACCGGCTGTGTGCTGGAATAATACGTACAGAGGTGAGGTTGCGGTATGCGCGAATCAGATAACCTTTTTGGCCCTGTAGTTTAATACTCGGTCAGCAACATGGACCAGAAAAGCTACGGAATCCTGGACAATAGGAGAATCGGAGCACAGACATTATGCGTTCCTGGTTTTACAAGCGCATCATTTCCCAAATAGCGACAGATGTCGGCCTGGATGACCTCCCGGCTGATTCCATCACCTGGAACAAAATATTCATTCTGACGCTCCGGGCGCCCTTCAAATCCGTGGCGTCCAGTCATTTTGTCCACAAATGGGGGATCAGTAATGAGCACGGAAGATCCAGGTGGGAAAGAAATATCCAGTATTGGCGGGTCCGAGTCCTGGGAGAAGAGATGGTGGATGTAAAATTTTCTGCCTTTTTTTTTTGAAGAGAATAGAAACAGAATAACAGCTCTGGGAGACTGTGTGTGTCCAGGAAATTCCAGGGGTGATCAAATCCAAGGCCAATCCGAGGTTGACCTGAGCATCCACACGCAGAATACGCCCACGTCGGTCAGGAAGTAGCAGTCCAGGCTTTGGGTTGTATCCGATGCTGGTCACAGTTGATGATGTCCAGGAAGATTTGTCCACGGGGTAGTCCACAACCGGTCCAAGGAATTCACACCCAACTCTTTCCACCACTATGTCGCGAGACCAGAGGAGCGAGAGACAAAATTCTCGAAAACGTGGAGGAAATAGGGAACAGGTGTACAAGAGATGATGAGATTAAAGACAAGGTCCAGGATATCCTTCCAGCGCGGAGTGTCCTCCTTCGTCCTTCCTCTTTGCGGCGGGCGAGGTTGGGGAGAACTTCTCTCTCTTATTTTTGTCCTTCTTTCAGGCTGGCAGAAAAGGCCAGAATGCAGATACAGACAGAGAAGGTCCGGGGGAGACTGGGAGGTGATAAGAAGACTGGGAACGAGGGGACTACGAGAGGGTTGTGGGTTGTTTGTGGCTCCCGATGCTGGGATGAGCGACACGCGGTTGGTTCTTCTTGGGCTGGTTGGGCCGGGTTCGGGCTGCCTGTGTTTGGTGCCACGACTCCACTAGATAGAGGAATTACTGAGGCGAGAGATGACCCCCCCGTCTCTGATCACCGTGCCAGCATGGACGAACCGCGCGATGCCAGAAAACCAAAGAAGATGGCGCGGGACTAACGTCGGTTAGACCGTCGGCAGGGGACGTGCTGGCCGGTACATCGTATCGCCAGTGCCAGAATTGCCCCTCCGCTGGGGCTTCAGAGGTAAACAGATCCAAACCGTTAGCACACCGGTAAAGAACGTCGTTTCGTCCATCTTCTCCGGTACTTTGGAGCGATCGGAGCTTTAATGGCGACGGGTTCGATCCTGGCCAGCAGCATAAACCTAATGAGTAAAACAAACCACCAGACCATCTCCACAAGGAGGTGTCCACAAACTGCACCAGATGCCAGATAGTAGTACCTAGTAGGTCGTAGTAGTAGTAGATACTGCTGTCCTCCGTAGCGTCCATGCGCCTGGCTCTACTGGAGTCTCGCGATCAAAATAGGCACGAACCCAGCATAGCAAACATTAGAACCTTAAGGGCAAAAAAACATGCATCTCCTGTTCTTTCCCCAGCGGTCGATGCAAAAGATCTCGATGTTGCAGGAAGCTCCGGCAGAGTAGATGTGCAACACTCCAAATCAGACCTGGAGACTGGTCTAGAAACAGGGGCATCGCAGGCACCTTTGAGGATCATCGCGGGAATCGGGAACGCCTCCAATGTGTCTGATCAGGCTGATTGCGTATACGGAAGTGTACTTCGTCGGGATTTGATGCAGCAGCATCAGCATCGTCACCGGTAAACACTTAGTCTCTCAAATCACAGCTCAACTCCAGACTGTGGCGACGATGGAACAGACAGGGCTGGAGGAAGGCAACAGCTCTGAGAATCTGACTGTGACGAGTCGAAGAAGCAGGGCCAACAATAAGGCAAAAGAAGCGACATTCCACCAGTCAAAACGGCGGAGAGATCAAAGAGTTGGGCAGTAATGCGTTCTCGGGCACCCACCGTGCCGCAAAGCAGAAGCGAGATTGCGCTCGCTGACACCACAACGGAAGAATCGTGCATGCTTCAAATAGTAGTCGGTCATCCGGTCTGAGCCAGTGGAAGTAGATCGTCCTGATGGTTCTGGCCTTGTCGCCTGGTTCAGCCTCAAGAACTAAGGCGGTGCGTTCTTCTGCCTCGAACCGGACTTCCCCCTCGTGCCTCTGTCGCCATCATCCATAAACGCCGTCTCGCACCGGGCGATACCCAAGAAACCTGGTGGTATGTAAATGCTTCCCGGGCCCAAGGATCCATCGAGAGAGGTGCTGTCGTCACCATTCGTTTACCTGTCTATCGGTCCGGTTCTTGCATCTTGTCCAAGCGTTCGAGCCATGTATCCTCCATACACTACAGGCCATCGCAGGCTCGAATCCCATCAGCACATGTGTTTCCAATTATCTCATTCTCTCGAGGATTGGCACCTCTCTGTTAAACGAGAGGTACTCGCTGCAGAGATCTTCTCCTATACCGACCTGAGTACGCACTGTTAGGCTGAAGTCGATTTTCTGGTGGTCGTATACGTTTTCAAGTGCCATGTCGGTGACGGAGCCAACGCTCCCGATTCACTCGTGACGGATTATATCCCGCAAAGGAGCCTGAGGAGCTAAACATCGCTCAGAGCATGCGTTGCCTCACTTCAAGATGCATAGGTAAGTCTGGCCTCTTCCACGTTTTGCTACTACAGCACGACGGTATCGCCAAGTCCAGCAGCATCAGTCGTCCAACGGAACAGGATACGCAGCGATCAAGATTCTCAGCGCAGTGATCGAGGATACAGCTGTTCAACTCACAGAACGTACGCCTACTACGTTAACTACAATTCTAGGCACGTCACCCTGGAATAATTCTCTCAGCTCTCGCTCAACGAGACATCACACATATAAGATCCTCTGTCAATAATTGATAGAAGGGTGGCATTATCTCCGTGTGGATTTTCCTGCCGTTCCATACTGGGTCGAGCTCCCAAGAGGCAGACGCATTGCTTGAGCGGCAATAGTATTCAATTGAGACAACAACAACTGCTACTCTTTCAGCTTAATTCGCGACGCCATCTACGGAGTATGATCTCCTTAGACTTCTAGTGGAGACGTTTGTGGAACGACTAGATAAAATCCGTCGTGGATCCCACGACGATCCTTCCTAACAGTCTTAGCAGATGGCTAATCCGATCTACCCCCTGAATAAACTAATTCGCCATCAGGGCCGGTGGATTCCATGCGTGGTCTAGAATGCGAGCAGCGCTCTACTTGTGGTGCAAGGAGTAGCCTGCCTACGTACAAGCTTCAACCATGTACTTTGCCCATGGGGATGGCCTTGGGTATCCGAAGGTCATCTCATTCAGACTGCCGTGCTTAAAATATCTTCTTGGGCTCTATTTCTTTCTCTTCAAGTTTACTCGGCACTTGTATTTCATCACTGGCGTCCGCTACTTAGCCGAATGCCGTCTCACCGACTTTCTCGACACCGCTCAGGCTATGTGATCTCCCTAATTAATAATATTATTAAGACAACTCGCCCTTTACACTACTAGTGCTATAATAGTATACAATAGTATAAACCAGCTAACCTCAACTACGAACTCGAGCCCATAATTTGGGTTTCTTTTTAGCGCCAGAAAAAAGCAAATCCAGAAATAACATGGGTTGCTGAAAAGAAGGAGAATCCGACAATCCGCGAGGTTACAGTAAACACTCCTACGTACATCATTTCCTCACCCACGGTTCATACCTTCATATCCGCGCTGTATCCAAGGGTCAATAAAACACTCACCCCCACATTTAGTTATCCCTGGCGCATTTTCCGATTCAAAATCCCCGAGACTCCCACTCCTCTCTCGATACTTCCTCTCTATCAGACATCCATGCTTCGGCAACTCTGCCTGATTAACCAAGCATTCGTTCATTCGTTCGCATTCAGCGCATAGATGGTCTCCAACACGCCGTGTGGTTGCACCGCGTCCGATGGGATGTCAAAATGGCATTGGATACGAGATCTATGCAGTCTGCTCTATGTTTCTTGTTCGTCTGTCATCTGTGCGAAGTGCATGCCTGGGTTTTGTTCTCTTAATTAATGCCTCGTTGCGTCCCGTAGTTGGGGGGCGGAGAGTCGGGGGATTCTGTCATTATGTCTCCAGATGTAGTGTGCCTAATGCGTAAATTGCTCCGAGGTCATCTTTCCTACTGCAGGGGGCATGGGATGCTGGTCCGCGGGCCAGTATATGGGCATACGATCATACCTGAGGACTATAGATGCAGCTGCAGTGTAGTCCAGATATTGGGGGGGGGGGGGCATGTGGTTCCGTTTCTCTCTACGGAGGAGAGGTGTCCTATGCAATCGAACGCAAGTAAGGGCTGGATAACCTCCCTTTGGGGTAAGAGGTACGGTAATGGGATGGGTAGGTCATTCTCGATTCCATCCAGTAGTAGTTCTATCGTAGATGTCAACCTAATGCATTATTCCCGACCATTCATCTCCCGGACTAAGATCCGGTCAGAATGGACCCTGCGGACATATGACACGAGTCAGCTGGTTGAGGGGAGAGGAGGCATCATCCCACGCGCTCTGGTGGGATTCGAGCGATCATGGTAATTAAGACGGATATACGTAGCCTGTCGAACTCGTGCTCAACTCTATGTTCAAGGAGACAAAGTTTCGACACAAGTATGCAAGTCATCGTAATATGCAGACGGCGTAACATCGGGCCCGTATTTCTGCAAGTCCAGGCCTATCTTTGGCTAAAGTGACCCAATAGATCCCGCTCTTTAGATCCATAGTCTAGCACTGTCATTTGGCATGATAGCTACATCTCCTAGTTTACTCTTTCAGATTTGCAGCTGATATCCTTTATAGGACCATTGCTGGATGATGGACGATGCTTAGAGAGGCTGACATGGGTATCTAGACATCGCTCTGGCTATATAATTTTCAGTTCGCGAAGGAACGTGTCATTTCGTTGTTCTTTGGCATTGAGTGATTGTGCTGTCTCATCGTGACACGGTTGATGTTGTTCCAGGTGCCATGTATTCTGTGGAGATTCTGCTCGGCGCCAGAAACTTACCTGCATAAGTGACCTGTCAAGTCGCCGTTTCCAGCAGACTTTGATTACTATGGAATCTACTAGATCCCTATGATCTAGCTTCTTTGTCTAATTGGGGATTAATATGGGTTCAACCGCCCCTCCCCCTCCCATATTCTAGTGTCAAGCAAGCAAAAGTAAGCAGCTAGCAATATCCAACAAGCCTTCCAAATATTCAATGTATCGGCACCAGAATATTACCTACATAGATGACCTGTCATATCGCCGTTTGCGGCTGATTCTTTGTACCATAGAATCTACTAGATCAGTAGGATCTAGCTTCTTTGTCTGATTAGGGGTTAAATATGGGTTCAACTCCCCTCCCCCCTAGATCTAGTCCTCAAGCAAGCAAGCTTGACTGATAGTTAGCAGTTCATCTAGCACTTCAGATAGTCAAGATAGCTGTTATGCTTCTGTGCACCAGGATTCGACAAGATTCATTATATATTTTTACCGATAAGCTTCCACTAAGCTCCCGCGACAATGAAGTGCCACATCCACTCAGGTACGAAACGGATCAAGTGAGGGGGAGATGGAGAGATCACGAGAACACAGGCAGGAAATAGGAAGAAGAAAAAATTTTCTTTTTGCACGAAAAAGAAGAGAATCGTCGCTAAATGAAAATGTGAGGGTTATGGGCGGCGGGAGCAAAAAAGGGATTGGTGGTGTTGTGCATCATCCGTGAATCGAACACGGGCCTCGTCGATGGCAACGACGAATTCTACCACTAGACCAATGATGCTTGGTTGTTAATTGACTTCATTAGATAGATTTATATATAGCAAACCTAATAGGAAATGCAGCGAAAAGATCGCTGTAAAGAATAGGTAGTAATATACACGCATTGGGGAATAAACCGACAAATAGATATATCATTTGCTTTCATACCATTGCACACAGCATCAAGTGGAATCCAAAACTCATAACCATCACAAGCGAAGAGGACGTCTCTTCCACATAACCAGCATAAAAACCACTATGCCAGAAAGCATGTGAAATCCAAAATTCAGCCCACGTTTGATATCTGTCAGTCCTCCCACTCTTCATCTAGCTGGTCAATCAATCTATTCTCAGCATCCACGTCAGCGCGACTCCCACGACCCTCACCCCCACGGCGTCCGCTGATCGCCCCGATAATGCCCCCACGCTGACCGCCGGCCCCGTTGACGCGAGAGTATCCGTCGTCCGCAGAGCGCTTGAAGCGTAAGAATCTGGCTACGGACGAGAAGATAATGATGATTATGTCCTATTTATTCCGAGCGGAGCAAGGAAGGCATGTATGGTTAGCCGATCGCCGAACGTGTATGGGAACACAACCATGGTGAGAAGATTATCTCAGTGAGGTAATTGGAAAGCGTAAAAGCACAGCGACTGAAGGATAATGGAAATTTCCTTATATTGGGAGAGCTGCAGGACCTCGATTGCTAATGACAGTGGTGAAATGCTTCGGAAGGACAAATATTAAGCCAGGGTCATGCTTCCACGCAAGTAACTCGACAATGGGGTATATAGAAGACGACAAACGATCAACCGAGACCGTGAATTATGCGCCTAGAAGTAAATGATGCAAAGCTGTAGAGACAAACAGAGAGGTTCGGGCTTATGATGATGCGGGGATCAATCCAGCCGAGAAGCAGGTAAGGAAGGGCTATCGAGATTCTTGAATCGGCCTTTCCTGCTTCGCCTAGGCCGGAAGGGAGACATCACAAAGAGTACCAACGATCGAATACTTACACTGATAAAGCCAAACATGCCCGCCCAAAGACTGAAGTTGGGACACTGTCTCCAGCCACGCTGGTGCATAACTGTTCGCTGGTATGCGCAACCACCGATAAGATAGGCTGCGACGGCAATCAAGACACTATTGAAATGACATCGTTAACAGTCTGCAGCTTTTACAAATGAAGAACCAGAATGCGCAGGTCAGTATACTCACATCACACCAAAAACACCAGCAGGACCCAGGCCTCCGTTCGGAGCATGGGCTGCACCACCACATGCAGCGGGACTCCGGACTTCAAAGAAGTACGCGCAGTGATCCATTGTCCCCACAAATGATACCGCGGCTCGAGGAGCCATTGGGTCACGGTCGCAGAGGAAAGACATGATTGTCGACTTTCTCCGAACACTGTCACTGTCGTTTTTGAAACTATCATAGTCCGACTTCCCGGGGTTCGAAGGACAAGGAGAACCGTCCGTATAGTTTAGGACGAGTTTCCGACCTCGGAATATAGGCTCGGAGGCTTGTTGTCTATGGGCCGTCAGTATAACTCTCCAGAGCCCAGCCATGACAACGTCAAATCGATTGAACTGCAGAGAATTGCCATCCTGATAAGAAAAAAATCCAATGTCCTAGCTGCGTACCCTATCGAGTATATCTTTCCATGCTGCTCATAATAGGCGCTGACGTTCCGCCATCTGGACTTCTCGACGCCAACTACATCCTTCACGTCTTCAATAACAGGAGCGCAAATGTTAACTGTGAAATTTGCCGGGTAGTCGTGGCCTTTGGCGGGCCAACTTTCATCGCGATCGTCCTTGTGGACTTTGCGGCCATCCTTCATCTCCGGCGGAGAAAGGGATATCGCATTGAGATCGAAGTACAGTCCGCTGGTAGGAGATTGGACCGTACATGGTTTAGATACTTTCGGGCTTTTCGATGTATCAGAGCCAGCTCTGACCAAAGGAGAGGATGCTAGTAGGAGGAACTGGAACAGAGCAACGAGTGCGCAGGAAGGCAGCATCATGGCTGCGGTTCGGGGCGGACGGCCGGGCTAAGCGTAGCGTAGTTAAAAGAGCAATCTATAATGTCGCGGAACAGAAAGAAGAAAATATAGAAATCCTAGCAAGCGAAGGGACACTTTCAGGCACAAGCCTATAGCTCTAAAGATGCACAAAAGGAAGGAAGCTGGACGTCTCAATCAAGTTCCAGATGTGGCGCGGTGTCGGCCTCAGGCAAATGCGGAGATACGCTCCAGCAGCCTAAAACGGATAACGTCTGAATGGCGACTGCGGTCTCCGGCGCGTCCCCGAGGCCTGTCTTTACCAATATTTTGAGCGCTACCTGATCGTCCCACGATAATTGAGGGAAATTAGACTATTGGGTGCACTGCGTCCGAAACTTAATCTATCTATCTTCAATTCCACCTTTTCTCTTCTTCGGGGCCGACTTCAACGACGTATGGATCGTTGTTGATTTGCAACTTCTGTGAATTCGTCTGCGTTTAAGGGAAGATATTGGAAGATACTTTCAATTGCTGTCGAACAAAACTCATACAGCCAGTACAAATCCCTGGCTCTCACGGGGGCCTTGTCGGCAAAGATGGCGCCAAAGAAAGAAGCAAAATCGAGGGTTCTCATACAGCCTGTTCCAGAGAAGCGGGGATATGAGTTTGGAGGGCCGTATGTACTGAGAGCAATTGCTGCCTGGTACCCCATTGCTAACGTCTTATTCATAGCCTTGGTGCGGCGGGCATTGTATTCGGCCTTCCAGTTCTGGTCTACGGCTTTACTTTCCTCTGCAATGACGTTTCGGGTTGTCCTGCTCCATCGCTCCTACATCCTTCCACATTGACCATTGAGAAGTTAAAGGCGGAGGTTGGGTGGCCGGAGGAAGGCGTTAAGGCTTTCTATGACACTACGGTAACACTTTGGGTGCTGGCTTACTATGGCCTGAGTCTGTTCATGCAAATTTTCCTGCCTGGTCAGGAAGTTGAGGGCGTGCCTTTGGCATGTGGGGGCAAGCATAGATACAAGTTCAACGGTATTTCTCGACTACACTTTCTGTAGTCGTTGCAAAGCTAACGCTGTTCAGCGTTCCTCTCCGCTGTCATTATACTCTCTAGTTGCGCGGCAGGAACCTACCTGTACGGTGCGGATTTCGCTCTTTGGACATTCTTGTGGGATCACTATGTACAGGTGATCACTGCCAACATGATTGTTTGCACTGTCTTTTCCATATACGTTTATGCAATGAGCTTTTCAATCCCTGCTCCAGGTCAAGCAAACCCTGAATTCCGTGAGCTGGCGCCTGGCGGTCATACGGGAAATGTTCTCTATGATTTCTTTATCGGTAGAGAGCTCAATCCTCGCATTAGACTACCTATTCCTTTCGTCAGTGAGACTTCCAGGACCATCGATATCGGGGTATTCTTCGAGATGAGGCCGGGCCTGTTGGGCTGGCTCATACTCAACCTCTCCAACGTTGCGCACCAGTACAGGACATACGGCTATGTTTCCGACTCCATCGTCCTTGTCACTTTTTTCCAAGGGTTCTACGTCCTGGACGCCCTTTACATGGAACCAGCAATTCTGACGACCATGGACGTCATTATGGATGGCTTTGGCTATATGCTTGCTTTTGGTGACGTTGTCTGGGTCCCGTTCATCTATTCTTTCCAGACGAGATATCTGTCCATTTTCCCGTACGAACTTGGTCTTTATGGCATCGCAGTTGTCCTGGCCTTCACTGGTGTCGGATACTCTATCTTCCGCGGAGCCAACAGCCAAAAGAACCGCTTCCGTCAGGACCCCAACGATCCCAGGGTCAAGCACTTGACATACATCGAGACTGCATCTGGCTCGAAGCTGATCACATCTGGCTGGTGGGGTTGTGCGCGTCACATCAACTACTTTGGAGACTGGATCATGTCTTGGGGCCAGTGTCTTCCCACGGGAATTGCTGGTTATATCATTACCCAGTCGATCGACCATAGTACTGGCGAGCTACAGAGGCAGGCCGTGCAGATGCCAGAGGTCCGCGGCTGGGGTATGGTTTTCACCTACTTTTACGTCGTTTACTTCGGCGTCCTCCTCATTCATCGTGAGATGCGTGACGAGGAGAAGTGCAAGAAGAAATACGGCGCCGATTGGGACCGGTACACGTCCTTGGTGCGCAGCCGGATCATTCCGGGTATCTACTGAGAGACGTCGGTTATGCCTTGAGAGCATGATATAGGATTTCTACACGAACAAAAGTACGGGGCCGTCGCGTTTGTGATTTGACGATTGGCACGGTCATGGGTTCTAGGAGCTTATGTATAACAATTCTGTCATCTAGGTGTATATTTCCTGGACGGTGATGAGACGAGCGGGTGCTCATTCCATGTAATCTATTAATAGATCATGTATAATTAATAATGCTATGTACTTCAATTCAACATAATTACATGCGATCCATTCAAATCTATCATGAAGTCTGAACTGGACCAGGTTGCATAAATCTCTTTGGTTTTCCCGCGTCAGTTAAGACATCTAGAGCCCATCCCTCGTCGCCCCTATTAGGAACCCAATCTTTCAGCACACGTTTGGCCTCCTGCAGCGACATTTCCCGCAACTTTATCCAGTCCGGACATGTGGCGGGATCTCTTTTAAAAGCTTCATAGGATTCCGCCTCTAAAATCCTGTATCGGGAGGCGTCGTCAAGGAGAAGGTCAACACCTCGTTTTGTATTCTTGTTCAAGTCGCTTGGTCCAGGCTCTGCGTCACCGTCCAAGCATGATGGCCGTACAATATCCCGGAGAAGTAACCACATCTTGGCCCGCGAGAGAGCAGAAGCGCCTCGCATCGTAGGAGTCGATGCTTTGTTTCCCTGCTTTACCCCGTTGATGATAGTTTCATGTAAGCCGGTCGTGTTGAACGTTATCGGTGACGTCTTACAGCGTTTGGGAGCACGCTCTGTTGGGACTTCTGAAGCAAAGGACGGAGCGGCCGTCCAGACAGCTGAAGTATTGCTGATTTTGTTTTTCTTCCGACCTTTTGCAGAAATGCTCGTGCTTTCGATAGCTAGTTCTGAAGCTGGAGAATCCTTAGGTTTACCAAAAGGCCAGAGGGCTTCAACTTCCGCTGTTGGAACGGAGAGGATGTCGAATGGTCGGAACCTGTATCCATTATGGTCTCCATTCGTACTCCAGTGTCGTCCCTTTAGCTCTCGCATCCTCCCAGTCTCTCCATCGCTGAAAGCTCGATCGCATGCGACACGACTGATTTCCTCTTCAGGCAATACTAACCCAGCAATATATGCAGCATCGGTTGGTGCAACTAACAGACAGGTAGGATATGATAGTAATGATGATACTTGCCTCAGCGCAAGTTTATCAGAGCATGATTTGCTCAGTGTAGACTCGGCATCTGCACGAGAAGGTTTTCGACGGACTACACCGAGATTAGAGAAATAACCACGGCCATCAAGTAATGTCGGAGTAGTCGATGTCTCGCCCGATTTGGACTCTGTTTTGGGCGGCAATTCCCAGGGTGTAGGATCCTCCTGGGCCGCCATGCAGAGTTCCATGCTCGCGTCACCGCAGGGAGCACAGGTACAGTACATGTACAGTTTGACATCTGGCTGGATTTCGAATGGTGGCCATAGTTGACGGCCCTGTGCTTGGTCGGAATCATAGATGATCCTTCTTCGAAGGTAGGATGTGCTAGTAGAGAGGTCATTGATAGTAGAAGGTCCACATTTCCTCTCCGAAGCGAGAATGGAGTGACACTCGCTGAGAAGCCAGTGATTGAAAGCTCGAATAGCTAGGATTTCCGCGTGACAGTCATGAAGGACGAGGCCCCGACCTCGAGGGATTTGCGAAGCCGGGAGACATTTTGCACCGGTTCTATGTTGCTGTTAGTATATCATTTTTTGCTGAGGGGACCCTAGATTTCGAGACGTACGCGAGGCTCACGCATTTTAATGTCTCTGAGGTTGTATTTTCTCCTTTTTATGGTAACGAGTAGTATGTATCAGCACCCGCTAGATATGAAGGTGATAACTGATGAAAGAAAACGATGTATTGTCAAATTGTGCGTATAGATCTGTTGCCAGCATACCCTTCATTTTAGGGCTTTCCAGATGCGCAAAAGGGCATCATTAGAGGACGCAGAAAAGAGGAAACGACACGAAAATAGGAACGAAGAAAATTACGAGGAAGACATACCCTTGATAGCAATAATCGTACTCATCGGAACCCATTCTCTCGACCCATCCGGATGGACCATGGGCTTGCTCCTAGGAGGCAAGGCGTCGAAGTGGGCATGGACTAGAGAAGCTATGCGTGAGGGTAGAGAGGAACGAGATATTTCCATGTGACAATACTGATATCCGTTCCTTTATGCTTTATATTATTCCAAATACTTAACCTCAGATCCAAAATAACAAGAAATACTCATCAGAAATTGACAAATGGCAGTTGGAATCTACTACTAGTACTTCCCTATTTAGTATCGCAAAAGATCCGACCAGCGCACGGACCACATACGAAGCCTCGATCTTAGAGCACGTGACACAGACTATCTGGTCCAAGACCGTCGACTTTCAAAGCTTCTTCCCTACAACTGTCACATAACCAACCTTTTAACAAGTTAAGCAAGAGAATAAACCTGCAAGAAAATGGCAGACAAGCTCCGCACCCTCCAAAACCTCGAGGCGCTCCAGGCCCGCTACGTGGGTACGGGTCACGCCGACACGACCAAGTACGAATGGACGTCCAACATCATTCGCGACAGCTACGCCTCGTATATCGGACACCCGCCGCTGTTGTCGTATATGGCTGTCGGAATGGGTGAGCCGAAGGAGAAAGTTCGGGCGATGATGATTGAGAAAATGGTCCGAGGAGCGGGGAATCCGCCGGAGGTGAGTTGTTTTTTGTCCATCTTGTCTAGTGCTTTCTGCCCTTTGGGAGTTTTTCCTGAAGAGACTACTTTGAGGACCTGAGTTCGCTGATGCTGTGTTTCTCCGTCTGTATAGCAACAAGAATAATGAGCCGGGCGTCATCGTACCGTCGATATGATTCGACTTTCCCGCACCAAGTTTTCCGGCCATCTGAAACGAACCAAGCGCTGTGTCGAAAACATCTGGGAGGGTTTCGCCTCAGCTGAACTTGCATGGACAGTGACAGACAGCCACGCACTTCGGAACGACCACCGGAATAGAACTGCGACGTAGATGACGTCGGCGAAGATGGATGAGGATCCGATGCGAACTGAAGGGGCTATGGTCTAATAACGCATTATGGGAAGCGTGGAAAAAGTAAAGGAGCGCCAACCGACAAGCTGTATGGTGGAAACATTTTGACTCCGTAGCGCAAGCGTTGACCTCCCCCTTATTTACTTGCATTCGCAATAGAGACATTCCGAGGTGCTTTACAGTCTAAGGTACACTGCGGATTACGCATGGGGATGTGCAATTTGGTGTCGGATTTTGTCGTTTGGCGGATGGCCAAATTCAGGAATTGCGGTGCATGAGTACGAGTTGAAAGAGAGCGAGTATATGTATAGACGAGAAATATACGATATTACACGCTCAGCACTATTCTAGAAAACTACACGTTAAACCAAGCAATGCAAAAGTCCTGCTCAAACCAAACACATGCTTTTTTGATCACTGCCAGCCTGTACATGGAAATACAACTCTTGTCGCCCGATATATCTGATGGAGGATAATACAAGGAGAGGATAATGCAATGCCTGTATCATCCACTTTTTAGCTTGGGCGATGCATCAAAATACAATGGAGGTCATAGTCCGAAAAAAATCAAACGCAGCATAGTCTTCCAAGTCAAAATAACGTAAAATATGAAGATAGACGCCATATCGCAGTAATCGAACATTAAGAAAATCCGGAACTGTCCGTGGATAGACAAGAAAAGCTTGATCATATAATCGTGAAACATCAACAGGAAGGAAAGGATGTATGCAGATTCTAGTTAGTATATTATTCCGTCCCATAGCCCGTCTTGTGTCTGTCCCTCAAGGACCGGGTCTGTTCGGTCGCGAGTCTTGTATTCTCCATTTGAAGTCTCCCAATAAGTTCAATCCATTTCTGTCTTTCGCTGCGGAGGTTTCCCACTTCATGCCTCAGATGTTTCAATTCTCGCCGCAAGTCGTCAACCTCTGAATTAGTTCGATTCTTCTTCTGCTTGTGGGCCTCAACTTTCTTTGCGACTTTGACTTCCTCCGATTCGACCTTGCGCAGCTGTTTGAGGAGCTTCACTTCATCACGAGCTAGTACGGAAGCTCTCTTGTGAACTTCCAGTCTCTCAAGGCTAGGCTTGCCTCCGGTGGATGCCGCGTTTGTTTCATCAATATGGATGCGGCTGTTGCCCCTTGAATGTCTATTTTCATGGCTCTCTGCGCCTTTTCCTCTGCATGGCAGTTCGAGGGTGTCTGCCTCGGACCGTATTTCTGCTAGTCTACCTTGCAGTTTGTGCTTGCGGGAGTCCAACTTCGCAAGTTTCTTCTCCCTAGATGTTAATTTTTTCTTCGCACTGGCCGTAGAGAGGGTGTCGCTGAGTTTGTCCCCGGAGGGAGTGGTAGTGATAGCAGGGGTAGCAGAGGCGGATGACTCTTCAGCGAGAAGGGCTTCGCCTGCCGGGCAGTCATCAACGATTAAGTCTGCCCGGTGAGACTCTACCCGGTGAGACTCTGCCTGGTGAGACTCTGCGCTGGCGAATGTATCATCCGTCGCTATAGAAGAATCGTCCCTAGCTTCTCCAGGCGTCGTGTCATCTCTGCTGACACTCCGGGATGCTTGAGAAGAATGACCTGGGATGTAATTGAGAACGGCACGCGGTGCGTACATTTCCAGTCCTGCATTGATCATGTTGCCAACACTTGAAACGAGACCACCTTGCTGATTATTGTCCCCGTCTCCCTCTCCAGGGGCATCGTCGTAGGACTCGTCCTCCGCGTTGCTTGTAGGCTCTCTGTGGTGGGCATCGACCGCCAGAACAGCTGAGACATGACCACTGCTTGGGGCACCTTTCCGATCCCCTTGTGCTTCACAATGATGACCTTGGTCTACAGCCCGTGAGATGTGGTCGTCTTTGCAGAGCCAATTAACGAACTTGGCGGCGTCCGCGACGATACTTTTTGGTGTGCCCTTTTCAACCATCCATCGAGGTACGTTTCCGCCGGGATCGCTCCTGGTAACCATGATCCACTCAACTGTATTTGAATCTTCTTCTTCAGCTGGCTCATAGGGTAGGCGATGGGTCCCATGTGCAGAAGCACTCGAAAGAGAGCCCCTTGTCGAACGTACTTCTCTGATCAGCTCGACAGATTCGTATTGTCCCCTAACGTATCCATCGCGTGGCGGGAAATTGGGATGGTCGCAAGGTTTAGACACGACCATGAAGCTGCGTGGTGGGCGCTCAGATCCAGCGGCCTCAAGTCCCTTGTCTGTCGTAATTAGTAAAGTAACAAAGTCACGAGCCGATGTTGGACCTGGGAACTGGGCAGATAGACAATACACCTCGACATGGCCTAGTACTGTCTCATTGTCCGCATCTTTCACCTCGATATACTCCGTTCTCTTGTCTCCTCCAATACCTCGTATGCTGGCAGTAGGATGTTTCCCCTCTTCCTGTTCCTCTTCCCGCATTCGTAGCGTCTCTCCAATCTCCCTCTGCATCTTTGCCTTCCATCTTGAGAATGGTAGACCTTCGTGGACACTGCGGCGAGCGAACCAGGCCCCCTTTCCATCCTTGCCACTAAGCTTGTATACTTCAATATCCAAAGGGTTATCCCTTGGGTTATTTATCCTTATCGGCTTTCCCCACTCTTTCTGCAATGACAGGAATTGCGGATCAGTTGTCTCGTTGCGAACTGCGGAGTTGAAAATTCTCGATGAGGAGGATCCAAGCGATGAGCTGGAACTGGAATGACTGCTATTTGAAGATGGTGGTGGAATAGATTCGATGATCAATCGCGAACTCTTGAAGAGTTCTTGCATATAATTCCGGAGAGAGTCTTGAGAGTCTGGGACGTCCTCCCAGGACTCAGGCGCCAGGCATTGAAGCGCCTGATGTAAGGCTGCCATTTGCCGGTCCAATCTCCCTCTCTTATCAAGAGATTATGGGGCGCCTGTCCACAGAAATGACGTTCCTGTCCCTGGATGCTGTTGATAGGCAATATGGTTGAAATAGATTAATAACTGGTCGGAGTCATGCGGGTGCGTAACCCCCTGTACAACCAAGGAATCAGTCCGTGGAAGGCGAAATATGAAAAAGATATGATAGAAAGAATCGCCTGCCACGGAGGAACCGGAGATGAATCAGGTTGATTTCTGGAATGCAGCCCACTCAATGATGGGTGGTTATACAAGTAACCATCGATTTGTGCACGGGTAATGACTTTGAAGCATCTCATGTATCGTGACGCATTGGAACGATTATCCGGGAAGGACCGATGAGAACGATCTAGATTCCTCCAAACGCACGACGTCGAGGTATACGAGATTGGGAGAAAATAATGCAGCGGACTACAAATACAGTGGATGAGAGAATTCCAGTCTAGCAAGGCCTGGATCATCAAGATGCGGATCGGACTGCCCCAATACTTCAACCGTTCCTCAATCTTGTTTCTCTTGGCGCCTTCTCTACGTCATGGATCTGTCTTCCCGCCCTCGGACGTTGAACTTCACCGGTCGCCGAGCCGAAATACCGCGGACCAGCAGGAACGGAAATAATTATCGGCGACGAGACACATCCGGATTACTCGAAATACGGGTCTAATTCCCACACAATTTGGTTTTCATATTTCCAAATTAGGAATATCAGACTACGTACAGCAGCTGAGAAAGAGAAGAAAAAAAAAGGGACCTAGAGCAAAACGTATACGACCGGAAGTCCAGCTTCGAACCCATCGCGCAATGGAAAAGAAAGGAGTACCAGCATCTAATTCTCGCTCTTCCGGACCTGTCACGCAGTGAGTGGAGCAAAGAACGAGCTTCTCCCCAGGGGTAAAACAGAAGCCAGCCCGGGGAATAGGTGATGAACCTATAGAGTCGCGTCAAGCAGCAGAGGAGAGGCAGGTCGTTCAGATGCCGGTTTGCCCCCAATCGAAGGAGGAGTGAAGATAGATCACGGATTTGGATGTTCTTCACTCCACTTCTGGACCCAATATTCTCTGCCACAGACGGAGATTGAGCCGGGGGAAACGGGCAGCAAGCTGTGCAACGCTGCATCCTCAGAGCAAGGCTGCGACAAATGGTACCATGTCGACTACATGCCAGATGCAGTATCGCGGCACCACTGTTGTCGCATGTCGACTTCTCACCAATCAGTAGTCGAGATTGCCAGTCCAGTACGCAGTACCGGAAGTGAGAGCGATTCCACAAGGGTGCAAGGAGGGTGTCACGGCAGCGACAGGTCGTTCTAGCCAACCGGCCGTCGCAGGGGACATTTCTCCTTGTCGACCCTAGCGAAAAGCGACAGCAGAATGGAGAAGAATAAACGTCCCAGCACTCTGCACCCATATCACATCCAAGCCGCGAGGCACACCAGGTCTTAATGATATAAATTGTGGGAGTTATAGGAAACATCCGCCAAGGGAGTGCAGTTGAAATCAGATAGCCGACCCGCCGGTTCTTGATGCAAAAGACAAAAAAGCAACGCTTGCTAAACAAACAAAATGTCAGACAAAAATACCAAATCACCAAACTTCAGGAGACTGAGGATTATGTTATGTAGATGGATGAGAGCAAAGACGAGATGGAGTATCACGGTTTCGCTGAATCGATCAATGATAACGCCGTCAATAATGCCGTGGATGCTGATGCCTGCATGCAAGTCGTCTGTGTCGTAGTAGAGGTCAATCTGTTCTACAAAGCAAAGTGGTGCCGTTAAAGTGGTCGCTCGCGATCCTTAGAGAGCGCGATCTCTCGAATGGACGTGATCGAGATATAGCAGGGGCAGATGGTTGGTCACATGGTCGTTCCATAGGGTAGAGCAAAGTCTTGATACCGGTCCGTCCAACCGAAGCCAGCTATGCCTGCTGCGGTACTGCATGGTTGCACGAGCATACTCGGCAGGGGCAGAGCAGTAAGAGCAGCAGACGTAGTGGGAGCACAGTAGTACTCCGATGTAGAGTAAGTAGAAGTGGGATATGGCTGATTGTAGGAAGGAGCAGGAGATGGTAACTGCATGTCGCTCATAGTAAGCCCCGACCACATGCTGGGGTTCGAGTCACCACTGGACGCTGGACTCGGACTGGATGGGATCACTTTCCAAGGCTCAACGGGGGCTGGCTGTTCGACTCGGGTGTGCCACCATGTTTCGGGAAGAATCGAGCTGGGCAGAAGAGGAACCGGACGAAGGACATCCACCACCCTGGGAGGAGGAGGCAGCAATGGAACAAAGAGGTTCATAATGGCCGTCTTTGCCTCATCGCTTCGACCACAAAGCAGCTCGCCGGCGCCATCCTCCTCCAGCCCTTCGAGTGCCTGGACATTAGTGCGATAGACGAACTTGTTGGTAGCCTGGACGAATTCTTCTTGCAGCTTCTTCAGTTGGGCGTCCTTCTCTGACCAATCCCAGGTGGTGGCTGCGGTGTCGACCGAGTAAACGTCCTTGTGGAACTCGACCAAAGCCTCGATTGTCTCCGGGGTCAACTTGAAGGCCACTTCGTTCTGCGAGACCATGTCAACATGTACGACGTACGCTTCTATGTGCACCATCTGGTAATTGAACAGGGCCTCGACGAGAGGGTTGTCGTCCTTCCGGAGCTCAGCATCGGGGGCCTTAGGGAACATAACCGAACATAGTGTCCAGATCGCATTCGGTGACGAGAGCGTCTCCGTCAGACACCTTGTATGTTGGTTAACGTTGTTGAGAGGTCTCTTGACCCGATTCACTCTCTTTAATGTTGCTGTGAGCCATGGCTCCACCTTGTTCAACACCACATTTGGGGACGACCGCGGCGCAAAAGCGGCTGCCGATGCCGGTAGCAAGACCGTTGGCATTATGATCGTGCGCAGAGGACTTGCTTCAGTGCGCACGTCTTAGGGTATCTGATCGTTCGTAATGAGTATATAGTGAAAAAGTCGTGACGGAAAAGAATTCATAAAGGCGACATTCGCCCACACGAGTTGATGTCCGATATCCTTCGTGGTCCAGGGGTAATGATGCTTGGATATACTTGAGAATATGGCCCAGCGCCGGTCGTAGACGGAAGCGGTATAGAATAGTAGAGCAGCAGGGTTCCGTCTTAGGCGGGAAAGGGCATGGGATAACTATTATAGGGGAACGGGGAGAAGGGCGGAACACGATATAGTGTGGGCGAACGCGCGGAAAATAGAAAGAAAATAAAGGAGAGGAAATGAAAGAGGGAGGAGGGTTGGATGGTGGGCGAGGATAACCAGAAGAGGCAACGGGAGGTTGGCGGGGAGGGCTGGCTAGTAGTAGTTATATCGATGGAACACTTCGACCAGGCCATTTAGTGATCCCCATCGGGGGGAGCGCTCCGCGAGTATAATGGAGAAGCTGGCCTCTGCTCTTTTTCTTTTTTTTTTCTCCGACTAGACTTCCATTGTGCCCTTGTTTTTCTCCTTCCGGTCGGCTACGGATTGGCTGCAGATGGTCGCATGCAAGAGGGATGGCGAAGGCGATGACTGAGCTGCGTACGCCGGTATACACCGTACCGACCATACGGTACCAGTACCCAAGGCTGTTACTACTAGGAAACTTCCCCCATCCGTCTCTGCTCTGTCAAAAGACTCTCCACTGGAGCCCCGGGTGAGATGTTCAGGGGTCTCCTGAAGAATTCTCTCTGCACTCTAGATCCCATCATGAGTGCAAACTGCATCTCCCAGAAACTCTGATGATGACGGGCGCGTATGAACGCATGCCGACTCGTAGAAATGCTAAGGTTGAAACAGGGCGACGGGTCATCCCATCGTTCTCTAGCCTGTAAAACTCGTCGGGTAGGGCACTTTTGCTAAGACCCGCTATCGGGCGACGCCCGCCTCCCCGTACTATGCGAGAGACAGCTTCATCGTAATACTATGCTCCAAAGACGGTAATCGTGATAATTAGAGTATCTAGTTCGCGCCGTAGCACCGGTGGTATATTGCAGGTCGATCCCATACCACAGTCATGCCTTAGAAGCGTAATAATACCGTCCTAGGGTCTCATTGAGCCCCTTGTTCGCTCTATACGACTAGGGCCTGGCGTTGCAACCACAAGAATAAACTGAAATTACTTACCAGTCTAAGAGACCCGGGATCTCAGCGCTGCAGAAACCGGACCCAAGGAGCTAAGCCCCAAGATCCACACGTTACGGAGCATCCGTACATGTCGAGGGCTGCCTCTGTACCGTCCTTTAAACCGAACATACTATACCATGCGCATCTGCATCTTTCAATTGTGGATGACAATATCCCTAATTCGTAGAGCTATTTGTGGTCGTGCACAGCCCTCACATCTTTGGTGTAGTTTCCATCGTCAGCGCCGCATGGCTGCAAGTTAAGCGGATAGATACCATGAATAACACCATCGTGCGGAAATATAGGCCACGTTCAAGATTCTGACATAAGAAAATAGATTAAAAAAAAATGCAGAGAGGTACCCAATAGAGAGATACCGACTACACCCCCCGGTTCGACGCGTTGCTGTGGAGGTTGACCGGGTTTACTTACTGGGACTCTGGGTTGCGGGTGGTGGCTCGATTCGGAAAGAGCATTAGAATATGGATCGTCTCTGGACAGAACACTTTTGTCGAGACTGAGAACTATAGTAGACCTTGTCTGATGGATAACTCCACCCGAACAGGTCTTCTGGTTGGAGGTAAAAAAGAGCCAGGTCTGATTGGGCGCTTTGCGCGATTACCTGTCAGGGAAAAGCCGCTGTGGTAGGATATCATTTCTGACTAGAGGAAGGTCCAGATAGGGTCTATGAAATGCGATCCATGGATCCAGTTCCGCTTTGCCGTCCATGGGCACCGGAAAGCGAACATTCACTACGGTGTTCCCCGAACCTTGCTAATCTTTACTCGTAGTGCTCGAGGATATAGAACAAGTAAGCCCACAGCGGAGAGCCAAGGCCACAATAATAATGGACCGCACTGACCATGGTGAGCTTCAAATCCTGAGCGAGAGAGCTTGGACCATGTCTCATGGGCTATCTTGCGCAAACTGATAGCGTATCACTATATACTGACCCGCCGTGCCGTCATCTGATACAGTGTACGATCTTCGATCTCGACCATAGACAATCATGATGGCTGCGAGATTAGCACCAGCAAAGTGCTGAGAAAAGCCCATGCTATGCTCGGTTCGAAACGCATCCAGCAGGAACTTGGGCTAAGAGGTTCGGTGGAGACGGGCGAGTTGCGCGGCAATGGATAACGATTGCTATATCCTGGATCCGAAGCAGGACTATCTGTCTGTTGAACTCTGTTCGCCTTGACACTGATCCCACAGTTAGCATCGTGCGCGACCTGTCGAGTCCGTATCGAGGGCCTCAGCTGATGAGGGTCGAGCATCGTGGGGCGCTTGATGGTCTTGGACCACTTCTGACGTCGGATTCGCCGAGGGAGAAAAGAGCCGGCATTTGCGCTTCAGCATATATCCCTGCTATGATCACCGATTGGGCTGCGCCTCGGCGACGGTCATCTCCAGACTTTCTGCAACGAAACGCCACTATTTCCAGCGCTTGTAACAATAATACGCTCGCTAGGAGGCAGAGAGATATTTGTACCGGAGATGGCTGGCTATGAACGGCCTTTTTCGATCTTGACAGCTTCGCATTACACAAACTCAAAAAAGTCAGCTGTGTGCGGAGTGCATTCCCGTCTGGTCGGACACTCTATGTACTCCGTACGGGTGATCTACCTCGATCGATTATCTCTTCTGATGACAAGATGGCCCCCATTTTTTCTGTAGACGGCATAATTTTCATGACCATATCAAGCTGAGCTCGGGCATCATTTCGAAGCCGGTCAAGTCGAGTGCACGTCTCGGGTAGTAGGAATCTGGTCACATGGATCCAGATGAAGACGGGACGGTCGCAGCAAGCGCCGGCCACGAAGCTCAATCCCATCCATGATTGATATCTCTCCCACGAGGCAGTATCAAAATTTTTCGCGGCTTGGAGAAAATTAAGGACAAGCCATTGTTCTTCTCTTCCGGCTATGGTCGGAAGTCCCCATGCATGATCGACAGGAAGAGCCCTGGAACGCCCATGGAACGTTGCATCGTTAGCGTCCTAGAAGATCATGCTTGAATTTGGGGGGGTTGCTGTGCCCTTGTCAGAATCGCAGGAAGCTGTGATGCCCTAATTCTCTTATAGTCCCCTGTATAAGCCATACATGCTGAGTGTGTCCGCATGGGGTTTTCGATAAGATAGGTAAACTGCCATATGGAGTACATGTACGGATTTACGGAATAAGTTAGATTAGTTGTGTAGCAAGAAGCATACAGCGCTGCGCCACGAAATTATGCTACATCGCCACACGACCCCTTCATCGAAGGGATCGAAACAATAGTATGTTATTTTAATGGCTTATGTCTACTAATAATAATACTGTACTAACGGAAATTTTCTTTGTTAGTGTTTAAGGACGGTGGCGGTGGCACACAAAGAGATCTATATGCAGGATGATGTCGACTCAGCTGGACAGGCTTGCTGATCTCGAAGAGTGTAAGAATCATACGAGACTGTACGAGTACGAAGTGTGTCAATCGGATATGCAGAAATGTTCCAAACCGGTGTTCTTTTGACCGCTCTTCACCGAAGTTAGTCTTGAGAGAGTCGTGCAGTATTTTCCCCAAAACGGCCGCTCGAAATGCGACAAATAGTCAGACATCGCGGTTGCGATAAGTCGCTTGCATCATCGCGGATCTTGAGCGCCATCCGACGTTGCCGCAGGCGCAGGAAGAGAAACAGTGGCGTCTGTAGGATAAACGTGCAGGTCATCTCTGAGTCATACAGAGATACTCGGTTAGCTTAAACCCCGCTTCAGCACCAAGGCTGCTTAAATCGATACCCTGTCGTGGAGACTAGATCATGGTGGAATCGGGACCGAGGTGCATTTACCCCCCCGCTTCTGTTTCAGATGAAACATTTCGGGGTTCCCTACCGGTGAAACATTTTTTTTTCTGATGTGGATATAATTGATATCATATGTCGTTCGTAGGAACTACCTACTGCTAGATGCATATGGAAGCGCGTTCGTTCCCTGTCATCAGCTGTCATCCCCGCAGTGGTCGTATTAATCCATGTTCCCCAACGTCGCGCGTCCGTTGTTGGATCTTGTTGGGAACCATGGATTTGACCCGTTATCCGCTCCTCTAATCCACAGGCTGTCTGTGTTGATAGAGATTTTCGGTTCGTGGTTCGTTCTCCCACGAGGGAACCAACGGTTGTCCCCGAGACCGTTGATAGCAGCAATAACCAATCCGTGACCGGAAGAGCCCTTTCACCATCTCAAGGTGAGATGTCAAAGAATAGGCTCGTGCTCTAGATAGCCGTCCAGTCAGTATCAAAATCGCATCTTTATTTCTTTATTCGCTCATCTCTTGACCAATAGTCTTGAGATACTGCGCCCTCGTTTCTAGATCGTCTCGTAGGATTTTCATTAGCCGGTGTGATCACCTAGGTCTGGACCAACGGCGTATCTTATCCCTCATAGTAGTATATATCTACGCGTGTCGCAGGTATTCGTGAAGTCCATTAGTTAGTACTTTTATATGTTCATTTCTGTTAAACCCTAGTGATAGTATCATCGTTCGTACATGTGGTACTTTTGTAGTATATGTAGATCGTGGTCACGTAACGTATGATCTCGGAAAGAACCCATATCTCAACTATGGGATTGTAAGAACCTTGTAACCCCTGAAAGGCACGAGAGTACTCCATCTTACGAATCTTAGAGTCGTGTGGGAATACGACTCCCAGTCCCCATAATTCGTGAACCTTCCCTGAAACTCTTTGCGACGCCCGTCATGGGTGGAGAGATATAGAGCCAATCTTCCTTCCTACTCCACCCATTAAGAACAATGCTCATCAGCCACTCATATCGATCTATAAGCGCTGCCTGTGACAATGGAATAGATGGACCTTGCTGAAACATTGCATTGTTTATCTTACATGTCCTTTACTGTGGATGAGGACGAAGGCTTCTGATGATCTACAGTTTCTGTCCACTAGCCTTACTGAACGAATGCTTGTGTAAGACCAAGCAAGATGCACCCATCAAAATTTCATGTTTCAGAAGACAAAGCGATATGTAGAAGTGAGTAGAGATAGGTACTTTGGGTTCTTCTATCTCTCTAGATTTAGAAATTTAGCATCGCTATACAACATGACATCTCAAGCATCAACGTATTGCTTTAAAATGTTCTTCACTACATTAAACCATAAGAATCAAGATCCTGATGAAGTATGGGGATTGCCAAATCAAAGAAGTTCTAAGTTCTATATTGATTTCCATACAGACTGGTAGGGCTTAGGTAAATGACTCAATGAAAGCCTCACAACACGATGACCAGTCTGCAGGTAATAGCGTTTGATAATAAAATAATAATTTACCCTTACTTATAATCATTCTTAGTTGTTATTTTGATTAGAGTGGAGCTGCTCGTCGTGTTCCCTCGGTGGTGATGGCGAGTCCCGGACGACCCAAAACGGAAGGAAGTGCCCTACATTAACCACATCAACCTTTCACTTTCCAATAAGGGACCCGAGGTGGCTCAGCGGCAACAATAGCTAGTGCTACTTTAGCAACTGAACCTCTTAGGCTCTCTGTTCGAACCCTGGAGCGGTCGATGGGTGAGGAAATTACCAATATTTCCCTCAGACCAGAGGACACCTCCCTCCAGGGAAGCAACACCCTGCCCGCCATTTGCATAGGCGGGATTTTCGTAGCATCCTTCCCCCTCTTCCAAAGAAGATGCTCAGGATGTGAGCTTTTTTATATGCGTTGTTTTCACGTGTTGTGGTGGTTGTTCTCTGTTTTCTGGTAGGTGATGTTATGGTTTCCTTTTTTGGAAGTCGTGATGGTGAACGTGAGAAATGTGAGAAGAAGTCAAAGAACTGCCCACTCTAGGGAGTCACATAGGCAAAAGAAATAAACTCGAGCATGGAAATGATACTATTCTATAAATATATGGATGAATACATTCATTCCCCTGGCTCCGACTGATTATGCGGAAATTAAGATCGCAACATCTCGTGAATCTCGCCGCATCTCGGAGACTCCCTACTCCTAGGGAACTCCTGTCGAATTTCTCCCACGCCTGTCTAAGCGAGAGCTCCACCCACAGAGATAAATCGCCTGAGCTTGCTAGGAATTCAAGCATCAGGCGCTTTAGCTCCGAGACCGCATTTATTGTCAAAAACGTCGCATTCATTTCTTGCTAACGCGACTCATCGTACAACCTATTTCGACAGGATCACAAGAAGCACTTTGCCTAAGAGAAAATTTCAAATGTGAGCATACTATCAGACACAACTACGTGCTCTATAAGCTACTTTGACGACCTAGACGTCGGTTCCCTCTTAATGTCATCTTCGCCATTGGAACTTGGACGCAAGGAAAGACCTTAATTCACTCAAAACCCTCACTTGAGCATGATGGTATTTCTTTGATGGGCTGCTTAACATTTTTCGCCATAATATTCGACAACTCTCTTCTATCATCTGTCTGGACATGAGATCCTAGTTCCAATCTCAGGTGATAACATAATCCTAAGCAATACTCCTCAACCAACCAAAACTTTAGGCCTAAGGAGTGCCTGAACGGACTCAGACGCAGTATGCCTCATTTTGATACCGCTCCTCTGGCTGGTGCAAACCACGATACCTCGCGACTGGAAGATATGGACCAAATATTACCGGAGGATGCCCTCTACCTTATCTGGGAGATGCTCGCCCACCAGGACCACTGCAACCTTGTTCGAGTTGGTCACCGTCTCTATGAGCTGTTTGTCCCTATCTTATATCAATCAATCGAAGTCGAGGGGCCATCTATTATCAGCCTCGCCAAAACATTCCTAAGAAAGCGATAGCTAGATCAACACGTGTGGACTTTGAGTCTTGGGAAGTTGCCGGGGTATCAAGACATTATGCTTCTCGGAGGTCATAAAAAGAAAGTACCGATTCACGGCGATACGATCCCTTTAGCTGCTGAAATCATTCAAAAGATAGTCGGCTCTCCAAAGGAAGAAGCTTGCTGGAGAGAAGATCTTCTGCACAGGCAGGAAGACGCCTGGGCGGGACTTCTTCTGCTTCTGCTAGACAAGCTACGCGAACTGCGTACTAAATTTCGGACCGGCTATCGTTATGTCCAACGTGTCATCGATCAGGCAGCTGACCTTCAGTTTCCCTTCTCGGAGATCGTCCATGCTGTCCAGACTACGGCCATAAATTTTATCACACCGGACATCATTATGCCCGTCTTCCGGTTTCCTGCAATGCGGGTCTTAACTATAAAAGGGCTGCGCTGTCGTCCATTCAAACACTGTGAGGGGTTATTGCCGAGGTTCTCGCACATTACTCACCTACGTATTGAAAGGGGCAGGCTGACCGTCGACCTCATACGAGTGCTTATTGCATCGTGTCCTAACCTAGAATGCTTCAAGCATCATCAGTTCAACCCGAATAATGCCTCTCAAATGCTCTTTCTGAATGGCTGTCTGATGCCAAGAAGGGGAACCTTGCGCACTCTGTGGTTGAACTATTATTATTACGGAACACAGATTCTCATTGATAGACTGGAACTAGCCACTCCGCCAGAATATTGGTTCGGATAACTAACAAACTATAGCCACCTCAGGGAATTGCGTATTCCGGCAGAGAACCTTCTCGACCTCCAATCTGGCAGCAAGAATACATTGACCAATATTCTCCCTTCTTCTCTGGAGTGGCTATATATTCACAACTGCAAAGAGCAATATCTGTCGGTGCTGGTAGAACAATTGATCCAGCTTATCTCCTGTGGTTATCAACAGCCTCACCTCGCTCGATTGGATGTCGAGAGCACCCAAGTCCGTCATTATATAGGTCCGAGGAGCCCGATGAGATCAGATACTTGGTATTACTTCAAACCTTCACCGTTGACACCAGCGTCAGATAAGATACTTGAGCCTCTAGACGTGCTATGCAGGGACGCTGGTATTGAGTTCCAGATACATGATGGCAGGCGTGCAATATCTCCACAAAAGACCTGGACTAGTAGCTGTCCTGAACCGTGGCTATATTCTGAAGATACTTTTTGTGACATCCAATCTAGTAGTAATATTGAAGCTATAGAAGCCATCTAACTAGCTAGGCGACATCGTTCGAAAAGACTAAACTGGGGAGAAAAAGGAAGGAAATCAAAGAGAATTCGTGAAAC